>LBNU01002089.1:9340-39084 GCA_014162995.1 Artemisia annua | reverse complement strand
GACGCAAAGAAAATAAACAAGTAAAGTTGCATGAAATAAAGTGATTTAAAGAAAGTGATAATTAAAGTGCGATAAGTAATGAAAACAGTAAAAGACTTAAAAGACAAAATGTTCGCAAAGCGACTTGAATAAGTTTACTAATTATGAGCTAAAGGTTTGTGACGAATTATTTTCCTTTCTCGAGATTAGTTGTCAATTAATCTTTTGAAGAGATAATAACTCTAGACAAGTGATTTAATCGTTCTCCGCTTTTGTTCTTCGAATAATAAAATCACAAGTCTAAATAATCTTAATGATTATTAATCACAAACGTTTAAGTCCACACTTAGCTCACAAACCCGAATCACTAAGCAAACACAAATAAAACTTACTCGCGACTCATTTTAAGGAAAATAAAGCGATAAGGAAAAATAAACATTAACTTGGAAAATAAATTGTTTTTGGAATTTTAGATTTAATAGACGAAAGTAAAAGTTTACTAAGCGAAGAAAGAAATGTAGAAGACTTGAAACCATTAAACGTAAATAAAGTTTTAAAACTAGAAACGAAAAGACATAAGACTTAAATAAGAAAATGTTACTAAAAAGAGTTAAGAAAATTTTGACAGAGTAACGTTTAGATTTAATAAAAACAAAACCTCACTCGATGAGACGATGAGGTGAAGCAATGCCTAACTCGGCATAAAACAAAGAAAATGAAACTCGAAAGGTGGAACCAAACCATACTCGCAACTAAATGAAATGGACAACTCCATACTCGCAAAGAAGACAACTCCATACTCGCTAGAAACCTATGTTCCATACTCGCAAAAAACCTAAGAGCCTTACTCGCAACTTTTGTACCATACTCGCAACCTACAAGGTGATACTCGCTAAAATGCGAAATGATACTCGCAACAATATAAAGCTACTCGCTAAATCAAGACCCTTACTCGCTAGAAAAGTTCATACTCGCAAGCTATCATTTGATACTCGCAAAAATGGAAGCATACTAGCAGAAAAGGAAACCATACTCGCAAAACCCTAAATCTAGAAAACCATACTCGCAAAAATATAGAAAAAACGATTTGAACTTGAATTTTAACGTGACAAAAGATTGAAAACTAAATAAAACCAATAAGACTTTATGTAAATCAAGTGTAAAAAGCTAAATAAGCTTGTGAAAAGCCAAATAAGCCACGACAAAAGTTACAAGCCCTAACCCATGAGCTTTTATATTCGAATCAAATTTTTACATGCAAAGGTGACAAGAAAACTTATAAAAGCTTAAAGGAAAGATTAAGATAACGTAAATAAAGATTAGCAAAGACTCAAAACTTGTAAAGATTAAACAAGAAATCTAGAGAGAGAGTAGAGAGAGAAAGCAAAATAAAAGCTTAACAAAACTTCATTAATAAAATCTACACCACTCCTAAATCTAAAGACTAACCAACCTTCAATGAGGTTTAATCATCTATTTATAGGTCAAGAGCTTGCACATGTTTGGCAATGTTGCACGTCTAGCCCTTGAACCTTTACAATTCATGATATTGCACTAAAACTATGTTATAAACTACTAAACGTTCTTAAATATTAAACGTAACACTAATGTAATCTTGAGGACTCGAGTTGATGTTTCTTCCAAAGGTCTTCAAAAGATTTAAAAGCGACATCTTGCTCAAATGTGGAGGACTTTTCTTGAAATTCTCTTTGAGCTTCAGTAAAGTGTCCCATGAATTTTTCTTCGAGCCTTTAAGGAATACATTCGTCTTGGGCTTTTCTTAAGTAAATATCATCGTTGACTCGGCTTTAAGACTCTCTTTCACATCTCGTGCTCGTTTTAGGGCTTTTTGGTTGATTTTGATGTTATTTATGCAATATCCTTCCCTGCACGATCTCAAACACAAAAACACGATATCTTTGGCGTTTAACGTTAGTTTTTGGTCTTTTTAGCAATTAATCTAAGGTCAAAAGTATGTGTAAAATAGCACATACCATGCTTGTACTTATAATTCCGCTAAACAATACAAGTAGTAGAGATTCTCTTTTAGAATGTTTGTGATTACACAGACATTGCTAACTATCCAAAGGCTCAAAGATCTATCAAGGTCTTAGTTTCAACAAGTGGTATCAGAGCCTCGGGGGAGTCTCTGTGATATTTACACAACTTTCTTTTTCCAACTCTTACAATCAACATCATGCCAGGATCATCTGATGATTCAGAAGTCACTCAACCAATCAATGCTACAACACTACATCAACTCAACCTCACCAACAGCAATGCAAAATTTCCCTATCTCAAGAAGGAGGATTATGACTTGTGGGCCATGAAGATGCAGAATTGGATCACTAATATTGATTTCAATATGTGGCAGGTAGTTCTTAATGGTAACAAGTTAAGGAAGACCACCAGAGATGCTGATGGTCATCTGACCTTTGTGGCTCCTACATCTGCTGAAGAAGTTTTATCAGTTCAAAGAGAGAACAAGGCTCGAACTATTCTCCTTCAAGCTATCCCAGATGAACATATAGGTGATTTCCACTACATGGACGATGCAAAGGACATCTGGATGGCTATTAAAGCAAGGTTTGGTGGCAATGAGGAATCAAAGAGGATGAAGAGATCCATGCTCAAACAACAGTTTCAGGAGTTCCAGATCTCAGAGGAAGAGGGAATCCACAAGGGGTATGACAGATTTCAGAGAATTCTGAGTCAGTTAAACCAGATGAAGGCAAAACCAGACAATGAAGACTGCAATGCCAAGTTTCTACGATCTTTACCTCCATCATGGTTGCAAGTCAGTATTGCCCTCAAAGCTAAAGGTGGGCTTGATAACCTCACCTTTGATGATCTCTACAACAAGCTCAAAAGTCTTGAGCCTGATGTTTGAACTCACACTCGTTCATCCACTACCACTTACTCAGCCTTTGTGAGCACCACGTCCAATAAGTTGACTCCTGTTGCAAGCCCATCTTCATCAGCATCATCAACCTCCTACGTCACTTCTAGACAAACATCTCACTCCCAGTCTAGTAATGTGATGGAAGACATGCTTCAGTCTTTTGTTGCTGATTATGAAGATCAGCAGCATCTTACTTATGAGGACTTTGATCAGGTTGACCCATTGGATTTGGAGGAGATGAACCTGAAATGGCAGATGGCTATGCTCTCAGTGAATGTCAGGAGATTTGAGAAAAAGGCTGGGAGGAAGTTTGGCTTCAAGGCAAGAGATCTAGCTAGATTTGATAGAAAGAAGGTCAAGTGCTACAATTGTGGTCAATTCGGTCATTTCTCCAGAGAGTGCCAGAGTAACAAGAATGATGATGATGTAAGGTATTCTGCCTATCAGCAGAAACAAGTTGGAGCTGGAGAAGCTAAAGCAATGATATCTCTGGATGAGCATGTGAACTGGAAGATACATGAGCCTGAAAGTGATGATGAGAAGAGTCATGATACTGAGCAGAGTGGCATGTTGGCTTGGTGTGACACACAGGATGAGCATGATCAGTTTGCCTTTATAGGCATCTCTCAGGTACATAACTGTATTTTTGGTTGTAATGATAAATATAATGATCTTAAGGAAGCTTATGATGACATGAAACCTAAGTACAATGAATGCTTTGTAGCTCTTCAAGCTCACAAAGATGCTTTAAAAACCTTAGAGCAACAAAAATTATGGTTTCAAAAGAATCAGATTGCTTATGAAGAAAAGATAAGAGTGATGGAAAGAGATTTAACTAATGCTTTAAATGACTTAAAATATTCTGAAAAAGATAAAGCTAGGGTAGATTGAGAAAAAAAAAAAGAATTACAAGAGAAGCTAGATAATGAGGTGGATAGGCATAATAAATGGCTAATTTCAGGTGGTAAGTTAGTTGAATTAATCTATAGTAGTCAATCTGTAAAATCTGAGATAGGATTAGGTTTTCAGAAGTATGTTGGTGTAGAGGCAATCAATGATATAAAGAACTCTACACCAGCAGGGTTAGCAAATTATGTAAAAGAAGGAGATTTACATGTTGTCAATGGACCTATTAGAGGAGAACACATGCCTACCACTAAGACCTCAGACTTTGATGGATCATACCATCTCTATGGCAAAAAGTCCAATGACTTGCCAGACCCTACTTGTAACACTAATGACTTTGTCTCTTTTTCTAGCAGTGACAAGTCCTCAGACCAAGGGTCTACCATTTATACCAGCTGTGATTCAAGTGAAAAGTCTGACTTTCCCAAGACCCCACCAAAGCATACACCGAAGTCTGTTAGAGTTGCTGCTGATGAACCAAGTTCTGACACAACTTCACTTGAAGACTTGACATTCAATTCTCTGCAAGACAATGTTTTTAATTCTGTGCAAAATAATTCTGATAATGTTTGTTGTTTGAATACTTCTGCTTGTTTTGGAACATCTTCTATTTTGAATAAATCTTCTAAAAAGAAGAAATGTTTTGTGTGTGGAATTAAATTTCATTTGATTAAGGATTGTAATTTTCATGAGCAGAGAATGGGTGTGTGTGCTAAACAGACCAGACCTAGACCAAAGTGGAAAAATGCTACTAATATACCCCCTTATGTTCCACAAGCAACTCCCCAAACCAGCAGATCCAATCCTGCTGATAAATCAGTTTCTGCTGATAAGTCAGTTCCTGCGGATAGACCTGTTTCTGCTAGAAGACCTTTTCCACCCAGTAGGAAAAGACAAGTTGCTAGACCATTCTATAGACCTAATAATTCTTACTTTTCGAATGGTTTTTGGCCTAGTTATTGTCACCCAATGTATATGGGGTGGGGGACACCATGGGATTCTGCTGTTAAGCCCTCAGCAGGTTGTCTTGGAACTATATGGGACCAAATTTTCAAAACAGACCCAAGAACAATGGTGGATCTTATATATCTCCATGGCCGAACAATTATGATCCACAAGGCAGACTCAAGTCAGCGATGACTTGAGTCTCCAAAGTGTACTAATTTTTGTATATTATTTTCTGTTGTTGTTGTAGGAACATCCTCTTAAAAGTAAAGCAGTAGGCATAATGGATAGTGGTTGTTCAAGAAGCATGTCAGGGAATAAAGACATAATACATGATTTTGTACCTATTCAACATGGTGGCTCTGTAACTTTTGGTGGAGGTGAAGGTAGAATCACTGGGAAAGGAACCATCAGAACACCCAAGTTGGACTTTCAGAATGTGTACTTTGTGAAGGAACTACAAAACTTCAATTTGTTCTCAGTCTCACAAATTTGTGACACCAAGAACAAAGTCTTCTTCTCTGAAGATGAATGTCTTGTGCTGTCTAAAGACTTTCAACTTCCAGCAGATACAAACATTCTGCTGAGAGTTCCAAGGAGCCACAACTTATACACATTCAACTTGTATGATGTCCAACCTGCAGGTGATCTAACATGTTTGGTGGCTAAAGCATCTCTAGATGAATCTACAAAGTAGCATAGAAGGATGGCTCATGTGAACTTCAAGACCATCAACACGCTTTCCAAACTTGGACTAGTTGATGGACTTCCTTCCAAAATCTTCACCAATGAACACAACTGTGTTGCATGTAACAAAGGGAAGCAACACAAAGCCTCATACAAATCCATCAAAGCTGTGAGCACCATTACAGAACCTCTTCAACTGCTACATATGGATCTTTTTGGTCCAACTCAAATCCGCAGTATTGATCACAAGTCCTTCTCATTGGTAATCACTGATGACTATAGCAGGTTTTGCTGGGTATTCTTTTTGAGAACTAAAGATGAAACTTTTCCAACTCTAAAAGAATTTATAACTCTTGTTGAAAACCAGATAAACAAAAAGGTTAAATGTATTAGGCGTGATAATGGGACAGAGTTTAAAAATGCCTTGTTAATTGAACTTTGTGGGTCTAAAGGGATAAAAAGGGACTATAGCAATCCAAGAACCCTACAACAAAATGGGGTTGCTGAGAGAAAGAATAGAACCTTGATAGAGGCAGCAAGAACTATGCATGCAGACTTTAAATTACCCACTATGTTCTGGACTGAAGTAGTAAGCACTACTTGTTATGTTCTGAATAGGGTATCAATCACTAGACCTCATAACAAGACACCTTATGAACTTCTCACTGGTAAAGTTCCCAGTATTACACACTTTAGACCTTTTGGTTGTCATGTGACCATTTTGAACACTAGTGATCAATTAGGCAAATTTGATGAGAAAGCAGATGAGGGATATATTGTGGGTTATTCAGCTCATAGTAAGGCCTATAGGGTGTATCATATGTCTGCTAGAAAGATTGAGGAAACTCTTAAGCTGAGGTACCTAGAAGAAAAGCCTAATGTTCAGGGTCAGGGTCATGCCTGGTACTTTGACCTAGATTATTTGACTGATTCTTTGGGTTATACTAGATATGTTTCTAACCAATCTGCAGGTACAAATGAGTCTCCCACTAACAATCAAGGAGCCATGGATGCTGACTCTGACTCTGACTCTGAGTTAGAGGAAGCAACTATTGTTGTTCCTTCTTTTCCCTCTCCTCATGTTTCAGGTTCAAATGTTACACATGTTTCTGATGTGGATGGCATTTATTCAAGTTATGCAGAAGCATTAGCTAGACTTCAGCAGCAAGAACATGCAGCCAAAGAAGCTGCAGATGCACTTGGTTTTGAGTTTGCTAAAGATACTGAAGCACTCTTAAGGTAATCTGCTAATGATGTCCGCAGAAACATAGAATCTGCTGAAAGTAGTCCTGTTTTTGCTGACAAAGTACCTCATGTTCCTGCTGATCCGAATACTGCTGATGCTATTCCTGCTGGACCATCCAATTCTGCTGATCCTTTTCCCACTACTGTCAGTCCATCCCAGAGCTTTGAAGACCCTTTTGGTAGATTTTCATCCCCCACTGATCTTGGTAATCATCAACAAGCTACTGGCATTTTCAGTACCTCTTCTTATGATGATGATTTTGCTCCTACACTGAACAATCTTCAACCATCTGTTGAAGTTAATCCCATCCCTACCAAAAGAATCCACACTATACATCCTCAAGAGAACATCCTTGGAGATCCCAATGCCACAGTTCAAACAAGGAGTTCAGTGAAGAAAACACAATTTGGAGAATATGCTTTTGTTACTTATGTCATGGCTCAACAAAGGGACAACCACACAGATCAACAACATTGTATGTTTGCTTGTTTCTTATCACAGGTTGAACCAACAAGTGTAGCACAAGCACTTTCCATTGCCAGTTGGGTAGAAGCTATGCAAGAGGAAATGCAACAATTCAAGAATCAAGAGGTTTGGATTCTTGTGCCATTACCTGATGGAAAGTTTGCAATTGGTACAAAGTGGATCTTGAAGAATAAAAGGGATGCTAGGGGCATTGTGGTTAAAAATAAGGCTAGATTAGTAGCTCAAGGTTTTCGACAAGAAGAGGGGATTGATTATGTTGAGGTATTTGCACCAGTGGCTAGGGTTGAGGCCATTAGAATCTTTTTGGCCTTTGCTTCTTATATAGGGTTTGTGGTTTATCAGATGGATGTGAAAGGTACTTTTCTATATGGGGAAATTGAAGAAGAAGTTTATGTTACTCAACCTAAAGGTTTTGAAGACCCAGAGCATCCTAACCATGTGTACAAAGTTGTGAAAGCTCTCTATGGACTTCATCAAGCACCAAGAGCCTGGTATGCTAGGCCATCTACATTCCTGCTGAAACATGGTTATAGAAGAGGTGCCATTGATAAGACTCTCTTTATCAAGAAGAATTCAAGGGATATCATTCTTGTGCAAGTATATGTGGATGACATCATCTTTGGATCAACTAAGGAAGCTTGGTGCAGAGAATTTGAGGACTTGATGAAGGGTGAATTTCAGATGAGTGCTATGGGCGAGGTGACTTTCTTTTTGGGTCTACAAGTGCAGCAAAAGCCTGATGGTATCTACATCCATCAAGAGAAGTATGTGAAGGACATTCTTCAGAAGTTTGATATGGAGAATGTTAAAACTGCAACTACCCCATATGAAACTCCCAAAACTAAGAATAACCTTGAAGCAGATCCTGCTGTCAATGTTCACATGTACAGGTCCATGATTGGGTCACTTATGTATTTGACAACTTCAAGGCCAGACATTACATTTGCTGTGAGTGCTTGTTCTAGGCACCAAGTCACACCCTTGACTTCCCATCTCAATGCAGTGAAGAAGATCTTTAATTATCTTAAAGGCCAACCCAAACTTGGCCTTTGGTACCCAAGAGAGTCTCCTTTTGAACTGGAAGCCTACAGTGACAGTGATTATGCAGGTGCTAATTTGGATAGAAAATCCACTACTGGAGGTTGCCAATTCCTTGGAAGAAGGTTAATATCTTGGCAGTGCAAGAAGCAAACAATTGTGGCCAATTCTTCTACTGAAGCAGAGTATGTTGCTGCTGCTAACTGCTGTGGCCATGTTCTTTGGATACAAAATCAACTACTTGATTATGGGTTCAATTTCATGAACACTAAAATCTTTATTGATAACCAAAGTACCATATGCATTGTTAAGAATCCAGTATATCATAATAGAACTAAGCACATTGAAATTAGGCACCATTTTATTAGGGATGCAAATGAGAAACACTTAATTCAGGTGCTTAAAATCCATACAGATGATAATGTGGCTGATCTTTTGACAAAGGCGTTTGATGGACATAGGTTTAATCACTTAGTGGTCCATATTGGGATGGTTAACCCTTGAATGCTGTGTTTAAGGGGAGGCATAGGCCTAAGGGGAGGCATATGCCTCTGGGGAGGATTTGTAGAAAATGTATTTTGTATAGTTACTAACTTTGTTTTGCAGGTTACTTGTTGTATATACTAACAATTATTTGGATTGGATTGCTTTGTGTGTTTTGGTCTGTGTGTTTGTTTTGCAGCTAAGCTGATTCTGCTGATGTATGTTTCCGCTGAGGTTACTGTTTCTGCTGATAATATTGCTGCTGATAACATTTCTGCTGATGTTTTGGAAGTCCATCCGTAGCATTAACTCATATCAGTAAAATCAAATTAATCAAGTGTACTCAGGGAACAAACATCAAAGTGATTCTTAAGGGCAAAGTGTAAGATACACATATTCATAACATAGTTGGTTTTCATGTATATGGATTGTATAGTATAAAGATAGAAAGAAAGAAAGAAAGAATAATGAGAAGATGAAGAAGAGTTTTAAAGAGAGAAAGAGAGAGAGAATGGAACCTAGAGAGAGAAAGTGGAACCAAAAAAAAGAAAATGAGATTAGAGGAGGTTCACCCTCTCCAAATACATGGGGTTTTGCCACTAGGGCGTGCCACTTGGGCTGCGGATCAGGTATACAGTGGGTAAAGACCCGTCCTTCTTCCGCGAACTAATCTACTTCTAAACTACGTATAACTAACTAATGTAACTACTACGAGCTAAACAATGCTTAATCATATCTGGGGTGACCGAATCTTTCTTATGGGTGACCGAATCTTTCTTATCCAAAAATCGTATTCCTAACAATCTCCCCCTAAGAGAGGTCACCCTTTTGATCTTTATTCTTGAATTCTTGCATTGAGATCTTTGTAGATTCTTTTGTAGCTCGTAGTCATTGATTCTTCATAGATGTACAACTCAAGATGACTTCCTTGATGTATATGATGATCTTTTGACTTTGGTCTTCGTTCTTCATCCATATATTTAGCTTCAAGTCATCTTTGAGTGTATGTGTCTATTTGTGATGTAGTGATAGTCTTTGTGATGTCATGCTTACACTTTTCATGATCATGATCTTCTGCATCAGAGTTTGAGGAAGCATAGTCGTAGCCCATTCTTTGATCACGATATCTTGAGTTATGATGTTGAAGTGTAAGCATGAGATGATGAATCTGCATCTTTTCAGCAATCTGCATCAATTGTCGACTTCTTTGTCTTTGTTGTGATTACGCCTTTCTAACATGCCCATACATCTTTGTTGAGTAGATCTTCATGGTTGAAAAGCTCTGACGACTCCTTGTAGATGTTGGTATGAGCATGCAGAACTTTGAGTGATGGTGGTGATCACAGTAAGTAAGGTATGTTGAGCTGCATAAAACATGGTTAGTAATAAACATACCGGCACTTGCAAGTTTGGACTTCGAGATCGTCAACAGCATAGTGTGAAGACTTTTTCTAATCCTTACCAAGGCCGTTCCCAATCGGATGCCCCCGAAAGGGCTTTCACTGACATACCGAAGTACACCAACGATTAGGTGAGTCGCTGGAGATCACCCCACGACTGTAGACCTTTTGGAACACCACCGAACACACTAAGCGTAACCCACAAGAGATTACCGAAGTGACCTGCTGTCAGGGCTGTTTGATGTTGACCCTGGCAGGAGTTTCCACTCAATCACTGGGAAATACTTATGTATATTCCCTCATAAGTGTTCTCGGCAGATTGCTAAGATCTGCGTAGGACTCAAAATATTACATCTGGTGTCCTTAATGTTGAACAACCAGTGTAGAAGTATCAAGTGTTCCTATGAGATCTTTTGATGCATCTCTTGGCTCTAGACTCGATAAGTGCACATTGGTTATCCTATTCGGAGACTAGGGAGGGGTCTCCTGTTTCAATATCAACTAGCTCTAAGAGACTAGTCGATAGTTTACACCGGTTCCCCGTGAGAATGAAACAAGCTCTTTTAAGAGAACTTGAGTGGCTGGGAGGTTTAGTGCAGTGCGTCACTGGGTCCATGACGTCTTTATCTTCAATACCGATGTTACCTTGGTAACAATCAGTAGCATATGAATTGAACCCGGTTTCTGCCCTAAGGTTGAATAATTGGAGGGCTATTTCTTTTCACCCTTTCTCAATTCATTTCTTTTTAATTCTTCAACCCCTTCAGTGCTTACCGAGACTTCATTTACTAGAACCTTGTTGGGTTTGTTCCAGTCCTAGCTCAGTCTCAGTCGGCACTCTTCCCTTTCTCACTTTTCTCCTTTTTTCAATCATTCCTAAGGACTTCTAATCTATCTATTGGATTGTCCCTGGGAAGATCCCTCCGGTTCTGGTGGATCATGGGAACATATACCTAACCTAACCATCCTTATAACTCCATGCATTAAATTAAAGTGGTCGGTCTTTTGGTATTTTTCCACATTCGCCATATAACCAAAATCATTGAAAATTCTCTCAAGGTGTTTATGATAAAGAAACACATTTTTGTTAACACCTTGAGAGTTTTATCATTTTTCAAATGCTCCCCCTTAACATGTGCTTATAGGAAGAAAGAAATTTGCACATGTCGGGGTGAGTTGCACTTATTTGAATTGATCGGCTCTTAATAGACATATACCCGAGGGACACGTTTACGTTGCTTAGTTAAAGGGATCCATTATCAGCTTTTAGGTGATAACTAGCCCTAATAACTAACTTGAAGTTGTTAACATTCCTTAAAAAGGAAGTTAGACCCGTCAAAGTATATATCTAAGAAGAGTTTCTCGAAACGGTACTATCTACTTTGACCAGTCCTCTTCGAGACACGTTTACATCACTGGTTAGACCAGCTTGAAATTATTACCCGGCCAGGACTAGTCTTTTCGATTCACGACTTTTCATGTTTCGTCAATTCATGAGTCAAATTCTGAGTCATAAGCAATTCACGGTTTCTACTTGAATTTGTAAAAACCCGCGAAAGACTCTTAGCCACTTGCTCCCCCTCAATATGTGCACATTGATTGAATCAATTTTGAAAAACTTTGGCACATACGGGTGAGCTTGCAAAAGAGATCATTTATTCATCATTTTAAATCACTTGCTCCCCCTCAATATGTGCTTTGTTCATACTCCAAAATCTTTTAAAATTTTAGCACATAAGGGAGCGATCTTTTGAGTCCAAAACATCTTTATAAGTCCAAAAACATCACATTTAATCACTTGCTCCCCCTTAATATGTGCTTTGATTAAAATCCAAAATCTTTAACATTTTAGCACATAAGGGAGCGTTCTCGAAAGTCCACAAACATTCTTTATGAGTCCAAAAACATCACTTTTAAATCAGTTTTTATATTTAAATCACATTCTCTCCCCCAATCATAAAATTTCAAATCTTTTGAGATTTTGTGATCCCATTTGATTTAAATGATTTTCGAAAAAGCTTTGGAGAGACATGTGGCAAAATTTTAAATGTTTACTGATTTTGAGACACTTTTTGATTTTTCACTGTGGCTGGTGCACAAAGTTTTTAAAGGTGCAGAAATTTTGAGCACATACGCTCCCCCTCAATTAATGAACCGTTTTTCCATTTTAACGTTTAGTAGGCATTAATGTGAGTGGTAACGTATAAGAGAAAATTTAAGACCAATGGCCACCTTGTACACCACAAAATCTCTTTTGAAGAATTTTTAGAAGAAAGAGATTTCGGGAAAAGTAGACTTCTCTTCTTTTACTAGAAAGGCTGCACTGAAGCGTACAACTTTTCGGATAATCCGCACACAGCGAAAACATGGTGACGTGTTTTTACACAGATTTTGAAAACCGGGTTGCTATCTGAAGTAATAGCAAACCATAATTTTGAAGCGCGAGTTACAGCTTGAAATGACTGTAAGCCATATAGGCATGTTTTGAAAACATTTTGAACTTCTGACGATGCCAGAAGACATGCCTAAGAAACAAACTATTTTTGGTGTTTTAGAGTTTTTCTGATTTTTATGGTTTTTATAAGTTTTATGTTTTTGTATTTGTCTTTTCTGGGTTTTATATTATATAAAAAGGATATTTGAAGTGAATCCATTACTCCTCATTTTCTTCATGAAGACTTTAGAGTGGTACTGGCATGAGATTCTCCACACCACGTTGCTGGAGAATAAATCGAAACCGTTCTCCCGGAAGTGCCTTAGTGAAGAAATCTGCCAGCTGAAAATCTGTGCTTGCGAAGTGAAGTTTCACCACACCACTGGTAACCCTTAGCAGCAACCCTTGCCTTGTATTCAGAACGTTATCATGCTCATCAGATTTCACTTTAAGGTTCCATCTAAGTGCTATAATCATAGCACAGTCTGGAGATTGTGCCAATTCCCATACTTAGAGGCGATAGAATTGTATGGAATTATAAAAACACCATAAGGCAAGTGTGTCCAGATGCTTTCGAGTGGACACAGGTTGAGTAGATTTCCCATTATAGTGAAGATCATGTGGTTGTGGTTAGGATACTGATGTGCTTGTGTTGAGATCTCCTGAAGAAGAAGCCTTAGATGAAGATTCAGGAGCAAATGTGTCTTTGAACGGAGCAACATCAGGTGGAGCAGATGGATTAACTTCAAACGATTCGTCGACTGCAGTACCTTGATGTACGGAAGGAGTTTGTATGTATGATGAAGTTGATGAATGACTTGCTGATGGAGCGTCTTGAGCCATTGAAGAAGAACAAGATGGACCATTTAGATCGTTTGGAAAATAAGCTGCGATGGCTGGTGGTACCGGTGTATCACCAATTGGCGGCTCAAAGTATTCATCAACCACTTGATTATCCAAGATCTCCAAATTCTTAACGTTAGATGGTACATGAGATACATGCAGGAGTGGGATACAATAACTGAACTGGTTGGTTCAGACGATAAAAGTTTAGAAGCGGGTCCTACACTGAAGGGTGCAGAAGCCATTTGCTCAGACAGCTCATAGAATGTAACGTGAATGGTTTCCAAGATTTGTCGGGTTAGTACGTCGTAGATTCGGCATCCCTTATGATCTGAAGTATAACCACCAAATATTTCAACAAACACTTTAGCTTTTAACCTTTCCAGATCTTGGTAGTAATTTTGTAGGGTATGAAGAACTCCCATGAAGATGTTGACAGTATTGGGTTTGTGGGCATGCTTCTTTCTTTAGTGCAGTTGACTAACCGAACAAATAGAGATGATGTACACGGTAGTGACACGTTTTCCTTGAAGAAGATCAACACCATCCAATTCTCTTTAGAAATTACACAGTCACTTACGACATAGTCACCATAACCCATAATTGTGTCAACCTGGTAGTTCCCGAATCTAACTATCCCGATAAACTCATTCATGAAATTCTTGAGCCCTGAGCAATTACTGATTGGTTTAAGAAGATGTTGACATGAGTACCAAACAGAGAGAATTAGTCGGTACGTTGAAGAAGACAGTAATCAACACTTCTTAAACTTTCACCACCAAAGCTTTTGAGGTTCCTGAAGCTGTAGATGCCATGAAATAATCTTAAGCGGAGTTTTACAACTCTTGTGACTTAAACCGAGAGATCGATTCTCTCCCGGGATTTTACTAAAGTCAACAAAAGAAACCGAAAGATGTGATATGCGATTATGACTTAGAGTGAGATCTTGGATAGGTCACAATTTGCACTAAGTGTCAAGTCGCGACAAGTCAAGTTACAATAGATCCGATCGTAATGAGTCAAGTCGTAAGGATTAACTCACAACGTCAAATTACAATCAGACTAATCGAAACGACTTAAGTTACAACAATTCACCAAGCGCAAGTAGTTAACAAATCACTAGAATCTCACAGCTGAGTTAATCACTAGGCACCACCAAATCGTCGAATTTTAGTCTCCTCATTATAAAGCTTTGGTAGCTTAGCAAAGTATCATCTCACGCTTGAATAGTTCTTCTCATTTTTCTTCCAGCTGAAAGGCTGAAGTAATGCGTACCAAAAGTATCCAGAGACCACTTCCCCCAAGTAGTTGAAGTGATGCAATCAGTCTCATTATATGAAGCTCAAAAACCTGAAGCACACTTGTACCTCTTTTATCATCAGAAACTGTTTCTTACATCTCTTCCCCCACGTAGGTGGAATAATACACCAAAAGAACGAGTTAGAACACTGATCTTCTCTGCGGTTATGACATTTAACTTCCCGGAATAACTTCAATTAGGAAGAAGTATAAAGCTCATCACGTGTACTCGTTGTGCGTTCCGATGTATGTCTCCTTCCCCTTTGCTATTTTTGATACTTCAGAATCAGCCACACATTATATGCACATACAACTTGAAATTTTGTGAGAAGAACAACATATGCTTAGATGTATCCTGTGAGAATCAACTGCTACAGAAAAACTCTCTTATGACTATCTTATCAACCCTTATGAAAAGTCGGCTATTGCTAAGACCACTTTGTGAAGTAAACCCGATATTCCCAACTTGAAGATGAAGTAGAATTCCCCGTTTTTGTGACTTAAACTTGCACCATTGTATGACAAAGAGCGGTGTAGAGACTTCATGCATCGAATCCCTAAGTACTCTATACTCTTCAACCAACCAACCATCGAGTATAAGACGTACATCACCTCTTGAATATCGACAACTTCGTGTGAGTTGTGACACTGAATGTGATAGTTATTTTGTGGCAATCGAAGAGAAGATTTACCAAAATAACTAGATACCCAAGTCATCGTCAAAGTAGATATTAAAGGCTCGAACAAGGATCCCGAAGATACTAAGTACACATACCCGTAAAATTTCACTTCAATCTCAAATAAACAATACCAAGTGAGCACTGTGATCACTATACATTCCATTTCCAAATTCTTAGCCGACATTTTACTTTATATTCTTATGGTTGATTTTCCGAGTGCACATTAGAAGGAACAACAATCCTTGAAGAAGGGGATTCTTCAGAGTCCGGTTTTGGGAAAGAAATACCAGAAGACGGATCATTATTCATGTGCAGCTTCATTAACATGATAGTCATTATCAACACCTTGAAGAATAACTGAAGATTGGGTTTCGTGAGTACTATGAGAAATACTTCAAACTAGTGCATCTTGCTCAATGGAGATGGAAGAAGATGAGCCAAGAGCCAACATAAATCGAAGAAGGAACTTCAGAAACTAGATGTTCACCATTCGTTGAAGTTTGGAAGTATTCATCAAACATAAATCCCAGTCATTCTTAGTAAATGGAGCATTAGGTGTCTGAGGAGAGTCGAATGACCATTCTTCAAGCATCAATCATCATGTAGTAAGTGAATAAAAATACACTCGGTCATGTCGTTTATTCACTCTAAGTTTGCCATTTTTGATTGATGTACACACAAAAACCAAAAATTGCATTCAAAGTAAGTGAATAAGCATACACTCAAAAATTTCATACGAAGTTTGCCATTTTTGATTGAGTAGCACGTGAATGAAAAATACTATCAATCAAGTATTTCATTCACCCGAGTAGCAAGTGAATGAAAAATACTATCAATCATGTATTTCATTCACCCTTCTCCCCCTCAAAAATTGCAAACGAGGTTGTAATTTTTGATTGACCAAGTGTATAAGAATTCGATCAAAGAAAGGTAGATCCACTTGATGAATGAACGAACATGGAGAGAGCATGAAGCATGTTGTTGAAGATGATCAAAACCAAGAAGATTTCTCTTCTTTCGAAGATAAGGCGCACTGAATCGTACACCTTTCTTTTCATTGAAGAACGGGGCCTGAAGTGTTGTCAGCAGACACCATAATGATAAAATTGAGGACCGAGGCTTGAACTGAATTGTCCAAATGTCATAGTCACATTCATCAACATTGACATTCCAAAACTCTTGAAGCTGGAGAAATGATAGCTTTAGGCCTCCAGACTTTGAGTTTTCTCATATAGTGAATGATTGATGTACCTGCAACTGAGTAAGGACTACCTGCACTAACATCACAAACTAGATCGCATATATATGGGTTAGTGACAACAGTATCCAAACCCTTAGGGGTTTCACGATCAACCATGGTATTGCCATTAGTGAGAAACTTTCCTGTAGGTAACCACTTAAGTCCGACGTTCTTAAAAATTCTACCAGTTGGCATCCACTTTTGGCAAGATCTAGGATTGCTAAGTGTCTTATGCATAGTGGAAGACTTAACGTTATTCCTAGTCTCTACTGATTTAGCAGTATGTAACCTCCTAGGAAAAGATTTAGATATGATTTGCTTCTCATGCATTGTGGGTGACTTACTAAGAATCCTAGACTTCGCAGGTTGAACCTTTGCAAAGTTCCTCAATAACTTAGGAGGCATCATACACGGTTGTGAACCTAAGATACCATCCTTATGAAGTAGGGCCCTTTTCCTAGCCCTTTCAAGATAATAGTTCTTGTACAAGTCCTTTATATCATAAGTATTTTGAACCTTAATGCTAGGTTTTAACACTGTTTTCGAACTAATCCTAGAGAAGCTGGGAGCAGGAGTAGCTACATGTTGAGGTTTAGCAGAACTAGAAGCAATAATCTTAGGCAAATAATGCGGAGTGACTGGTTTTGTCAAAACTTGTTCCTCATCAACTTGGGAGGAAAACCGTGTTTTTGAAAATTTTGGTCGTTCAGATCTATATGCAGTTGGTTGTCTAACAACTGATTGGTTTCTATTCGATTGTAAAACTGGTTTCCCCAAGATTGATGGTTTTTCAAACTTAGTGTTCACACTATTTCCTGTTGCTTTTCTCAGCTCATTTTTTAATGCTGTAATAGTGAAACCCTTATTCATAAGTTGAGCTTTGAAATCATCATTTTTGGCAGTCAAAGAGGTTATCTGTTCTAAAGTCTTGGTTTTAGTATCTTTGATAGATTCACACAATTCATAACACTGATGTTTCAAAGTCTCATTTTTTGCAAGTAGATTAGCCACATTATGTTCCAATTCAATAACAGCGCAGTCATGTTTAGCTTTAACTTCATTACACATATCACACAACTCAGTAATACGGTTTTTCAAGTTTTTGATTGTCAAGTTCTTTGTTTCTAGCTGAGCTTTCAAATCATTAATCATAAAGAATTCACGGAATCAGGAAGTTCCGGATCTTTACATGGTTGATTAGTTTGAAAACTTTCTTCCTTTTGTTGCATTGCGATTTCAAGTGAAATACAATGTTTTTCAAGTTGCAAAAATCTCTTTGAGAGTTCATTAAAAGTTTCTTTATCAACCATATCATTTGATTTAAAAGCATCAGCCGTCAACACAGAACTTAACAATTTATCACGTTCAGCATCCTGATCACTTTCTCCCCCTTTATGACTCATATTTGTTGAATTAGACAAGGTATTGCTATCAGTCTTTTCCAACAAATTTGTGTCATAAGTGAGTTTGATTTGATCAGTATGCTCCCGTTCACTAGAGAGCAAATTATGTTGAACAGTTAAGGGTACCTCAGCACATGACATTTGTTCATTAGTGAGTTTGATTTGATCAGTATCCGGTCTAGATTCAGCATTCATGCCATGGGTGACTAGAGTCACTGAACTGGTGGTAGTGTCAAGCATAACATTCTCTGATTCTTTACTCATCGTGACATCTAACCCAACATCCAATGCTTTACCCGAATCATCAATACCTTCACATGACTGTACCAGAGATCCCTTCACTTTGTCGTCATCTGACCGTCTGTGTTGTGCTCTTTCCTCAATGAACGTCTTAACATCTTCCATGAGTTGGATGAGTGTATCTCTGAACGTGTCAACCTCAATTCTCGTGTGATCAGCAAAGCACTTTTTAGTCATCTCACTGTAATGGTCATACTCCAGAGTGAATTTTGAATCAAAGAATACTTGGAGTTGTTTGTTAATCACACTGAGAGCAGCCATGGATCCAGTTTTGGAAGATATTCCTTGGTCAAGTTGTTGTTGCAATTGATTTATGTTAAGAATCATTGTATCTGTAAAGATCTGAACATCTTGACCAAAGAGTGTTGCAAATGCACGTTCGTATCCCCATATGAATTCAGTTCCCTTAAAAAGTACTGAGAGGTGAGAATGAAGTAGTCGGAAACATTCAATGGAGCTTTTCTCTGCGTTATTGAACAATTTTAGTGGCTGGAGAAACTCTTACTCTTGAGAATTCGAGTAAGACGATATCATCTTAGCATTATCTGACTCGAAAACGGTTGTCTGAACAGAAGCGTATGTCAGTTGTACTTTGTTGTGAATCATAAGTTCATCGTCCATGTCGTACAACTTGAGTATCTCCGAGATTACAGAATCTGAATTGGTAGACATGATTGTGAGCGTGCATGGGATTTTTACAATTCTATGATTTTTGATGACACGAAGCAATGGTGAGGTCTTGAGGATAATAAAGGAGTCTTCGTAACGCGTTTTCACTTTTACAATGAAACCACAAAAGGTAACTTCACACGAATTCGAATAATCTCAACTCAAAATAATACTCAATCTCAGATTCTTTGATGCTCACTCAAAAACCGTTGGCCAAGAAATATCTCAACGACTTATCATCAAAAACCCGAGAAATAATGGCAACCCAACAATCATCACCTGGTTCCAACAAAGTAAAGAAATATAACATCCAAAACCAACACAAATTTTCCCTTTGAGAACTACACCGCTCGTCCCTAATAGAATAATTACAAATCCAACTAAACCGTTTGTCCAGCCCACTTCAAATTAAAGCCCATAATCAGACCCTGACTAACCCTAAATCTTCGTTATATAACACACCAATTCACCCTCACATAACCCTAATCACTCATAAGTCCTAAAAGGACGCAGCTACAAACAATTATACTCTCACCAAAACGTGGTTAAGCACCATTCGAACCAAGTACTGAACTTATCAAATGATATAACAGTTAATCCATCTTCATCATCATCAGAAACGTATCACCAAACCGAATAGAATCGTGGGTAAGTATAAGTTTTGTAGAGTATGGATTTACTTGTATCATAGAACGAAACAAAGGGAGGATGAAACAATCTTGTTTATGTTCTCTCTTTAATTTCGTATATTAATAAGAAGTATGTGCTTCAACATTAGATCAGTGATGTGAGATTATATCGTGAGTTAGATATTAAATGGTCTTGATTGTACTTTGAGTGCCACGAGATAACCAACTGAGATCAACCTTGCTTACTTATCGTTTCAATATCCCGTTTGAGTCGATCTGTGATGGTTTCATACATTTGGTTTGTTTGTCTTAGGACGAGATATGGAGAACCAAGTGAAGATGTAACTGAGATCTTTATTACTTTTACTTGTCGTATTATAATTGAAGTTTTGAAACAATAGATCTGTGATGTTAAGTGTTCGAGCACACAATCCTTAAGGGTTTGTACAAAGGCTTGACCCAAACTGAGATCTTAGTTATGTGTTACTAAATCTAGTTACCAATTTGTGTTAGAGTAACCGCTGATTTGTATGAAATAGCCGTTGATTTGCAAACCGCTGCTATTTAGGATCAAACCTCTGGCTAGAAAAAATATGGGCAGCATATAGTTCATGTGAGCACCAAGAATAAGCTAACCGCTGCTTAAACCTAACCGTCACTAGCTGAGCTAACCGCTGGTCGAAAAGCTAACCGCTGGTCGAAAAGCTAACCGCTGTTGTAGAACTAACCGCGGACCATATGAGTTAACCGCTGACAGCTGTCATAGTCGTCCTTTTATTATTATTTTTTTTGTTTTTATCCCAACAGTTAAAAAGAGAAGAAGCAGTAACCGCTATCAAGAACTTGAATACCAGGACAAAGAAAAGGACACTTTTATGCAGTTTATCTTTTAAAAAACTTGCTGGCCACAAAGACTTCTAATAAAGGACACGAGTAACAATCAAGCCAAACACCAAACCAAGCAACCATGACTAACCTAATCACAGCAGTACCAACATAAAGCAATAACGAACCATAACCAAGAACAAACAGTGGTGAAAAGTAATGAAAATGAGAAGAAAGAAAAGAACTATACGAACCACAAGCATAAACCACAAGACCACGAATAAATCCGATAGAAACCAAGTCCTAAGATGAAACCTTGGCTCTTGATACCAATTGTAAGATACACATATTCATAACATAGTTGGTTTTCATGTATATGGATCATATAGTATAAAGATACAAAGAAAGAAAGAAAGAATAATGAGAAGATGAAGAAGAGTTTTAGAGAGAGAAAGAGAGAGAGAATGGAACCTAGAGAGAGAAAGTGGAACCAAAAAAAAGAAAATGAGATTAGAGGAGGTTCACCCTCTCCAAGGATGGAGAGGGGTTTATATACATGGGGTTTTGCCACTAGGGCGTGCCACTTGGGCTGCGGATCAGGTATACAGTGGGTAAAGACCCGTCCTTCTTCCGCGAACTAATCTACTTCTAAACTACATATAACTAACTAATGTAACTACTACGAGCTAAACAATGCTTAATCATATCTGGGGTGACCGAATCTTTCTTATGGGTGACCAAATCTTTCTTATCCAAAACTCGTATTCCTAACACAAATTAAATTCATTTATCATCAAATGCTTATTACAAAAGATGGTGATTCTACAGACCCTGACAACATTGTAACATGACTCTAACCCTGACACTACTCCACCTTTCCTTTTCCCTTCTCATCATCATCATCAGAGAGGTCTGAATCAAAACCCTAATTTGGAGGTTTGGAAGAATTCTCTGCTGATCCTGTTGGAGTGGAAGGAGCTTGATCTTGGGGTTCATCCTCATCTGAGGAAGTACACAGGAAAGGTGATATGAGCTCTCTTGCAGGTGGTTGGAGAGGAATCCAAGGATTGGATTCTTCTGAAGATTCAGGTGACATGGCCAGATTGGGAACTGCGCTTGATGATCCAACTTCATTCATCTTCTTCTTGGATAACTTTTTGGAAATCTGGTTCTTTTCTGCATTTGGGGATTCATCTGTGCTCTTTGTTGGTGATTCATTAAGGTTTGAAACATCACATGAAGATTCAACAATTTGGGGTTTTGAGCTCATGGTTCTTGTTATTGGTGGATAATTAGGTTTTGTGAAAAGCTTGGATCTATTTTATAGGCAAAAGTCAAAGTGTAGGTCCATAAATGCGTATTAGGTGGCAGAATAAATGCTCTAAGATTTATCCTAAAGATATTTTTGCACAATACTACTGAGGATGATTCTGCTGATCAAATGGTTCCAACGGATAGTTTTTACAGTTCCTGCTGAAAGGTGTTTCTACTGAGTGTAGTTCCTGCTGATAACATATTCTTGAATCTTTCAGAAGTATCTACCTTATGCATAAAACAAGCTGAATGACAACAAAGAGATAAATTAAAAGTTCAATCATTTTCACCAAAAGAGGTTACAGTCAATCCTAACATCTAAACAAACACAACTGAACACATCTTAGCACCTAATCCTGATTTCTATTCCCTTTGAGGGTACAAAATAAAGCTTTCCATGCAACAAGCTTGTCAATGGGTGTCTCAGTCTTGTTCTCTTCATATGTATTGACCCTTGTACTCAAAAGACTGAACACATCCGAGCAACTTACTCAAAAGACTGAACACATCTTAGTACCTAATCCTATTTTCTCTTCTCTTTGCCCTTGGGATCAGATGTGCCTTCACCAGCCCCCTTGTTCCTCAGCACCTTCTCAACATCTTTGGGCTTTGTCTCAGAAGTCCATAGCTTCTTGCAAACAAGCCCCATTACCTGTGGAGGTTGTTTTGGCAACTTCTTGGCAGACTGAGGAACTGGTATCTGGCTCATCCTAGCCACAACTCGCTCCATCTCCTTTGTCAGAAGCTTTGAAAGAGGTGGTGGTTTAGAAGGCCCTTCATCCAAATCCTCAAGAAACAACAACTCCATACGCCCTGTCTTACTAGGGGTATCTGAGTCAGAGGATGGAGAAGGAAGTGATGGTGATGGTGGTGGTGGTGTAGAAGGAGGAGCTGGTACATCATGTCTCCTTTTGCATGCTTCCTCCTTTACACATATCACACAACTCAGTAATACGGTTTTTCAAGTTTTTGATTGTCAAGTTCTTTGTTTCTAGCTGAGCTTTCAAATCATTAATCATAAAGAATTCACGGAATCAGGAAGTTCCGGATCTTTACATGGTTGATTAGTCTGAAAACTTTCTTCCTTTTGTTGCATTGCGATTTCAAGTGAAATACAATGTTTTTCAAGTTGCAAAATCTCTTTGAGAGTTCATTAAAAGTTTCTTTATCCACCATATCATTTGATTTAAAAGCATCAGCCGTCAACACAGAACTTAACAATTTATCACGTTCAGCATCCTGATCACTTTCTCCCCCTTTATGACTCTTGTTAAATTAGACAAGGTATTGCTATCAGTCTTTTCCAACAAATTTGTGTCATAAGTGAGTTTGATTTGATCAGTATGCTCCCGTTCATTAGAGAGCAAATTATGTTGAACAGTTAAGGGTACCTCAGAACATGACATTTGTTCATTAGTGAGTTTGATTTGATCAGTATCCGGTCTAGATTCAGCATTCATGCCATGGGTGACTAGAGTCACTGAACTGGTGGTAGTGTCAAGCATAACATTCTCTGATTCTTTACTCATCGTAACATCTAACCCAACATCCAATGCTTTACCCGAATCATCAATACCTTCACATGACTGTACCAGAGATCCCTTCACTTTGTCGTCATCTGACCGTCTGTGTTGTGCTCTTTCCTCAATGAACGTCTTAACATCATCCATGAGTTGGATGAGTGTATCTCTGAACGTGTCAACCTCAATTCCCGTGTGATCAGCAAAGCACTTTTTAGTCATCTCACTGTAATGGTCATACTCCAGAGTGAATTTTGAATCAAAGAATACTTGGAGTTGTTTGTTAATCACACTGAGAGCAGCCATGGATCCAGTTTTGGAAGATATTCCTTGGTCAAGTTGTTGTTGCAACTGATCTAAGTTAAGAATCATTGTATCTGTAAAGATCTGAACATCTTGACCAAAGAGTGTTGCAAATGCATGTTCGTATCCCCGTATGAATTCAGTTCCCTTAAAAAGTACTGAGAGGTGAGAATGAAGTAGTCGGAAACATTCAATGGAGCTTTTCTCTGCGTTATTGAACAATTTTAGTGGCTGAAGAAACTCTTTCTCTTGAGAATTCGAGTAAGACGATATCATCTCATCATTATCTGACTCGAAAACGGTTGTCTGAACAGAAGCGTATGTCAGTTGTACTTTGTTGTGAATCATAAGTTCATCATCCATGTCGTACAACTTGAGTATCTCCGAGATGACAGAATCTGAATTGGTAGACATGATTGTTAGCGTGCACGGGATTTTTACAATTCTATGATTTTTGATGACACGAAGCAATGGTGAGGTCTTGAGGATAATAAAGGAGTCTTCGTAACGCGTTTTCACTTTTACAATGAAACCACAAAAGGTAACTTCACACGAATTCGAATAATCTCAACTCAAAATAATACTCAATCTCAGATTCTTTGATGCTCACTCAAAAACCGTTGGCCAAGAAATATCTCAACGACTTATCATCAAAAACCCGAGAAATAATGGCAACCCAACAATCACCACCTGGTTCCAACAAAGTAAAGAAATATAACATCCAAAACCAACACAAATTTTCCCTTTCAGAACTACACCGCTCGTCCCTAATAGAATAATTACAAATCCAACTAAACCGTTTGTCCAGCCCACTTCAAATTAAAGCCCATAATCAGACCCTGACTAACCCTAAATCTTCGTTATATAACACACCAATTCACCCTCACATAACCCTAATCACTTATAAGTCCTAAAAGGACGCAGCCACAAACAATTATACACCCACCAAAACGTGGTTAAGCACCATTCGAACCAAGTACTGAACTTATCAAATGATATAACAGTTAATCCATCTTCATCATCATCAGAAACGTATCACCAAACCGAATAGAATCGTGGGTAAGTATAAGTTTTGTAGAGTATGGATTTACTTGTATCATAGAACGAAACAAAGGGAGGATGAAACAATCTTGTTTGTGTTCTCTCTTTAATTTCGTATATTAATAAGAAGTATGTGCTTCAACATTAGATCAGTGATGTGAGATTATATCGTGAGTTAGATCTTAAATGGTCTTGATTGTACTTTGAGTGCCACGAGATAACCAACTGAGATCAACCTTGCTTACTTATCGTTTCAATATCCCGTTTGAGTCGATCTGTGATGGTTTCATACATTTGGTTTGTTTGTCTTAGGACGAGATATGGAGAACCAAGTGAAGATGTAACTGAGATCTTTATTACTTTTACTTGTCGTATTATAATTGAAGTTTTGAAACAATAGATCTGTGATGTTAAGTGTTCGAGCACACAATCCTTAAGGGTTTGTACAAAGGCTTGACCCAAACTAAGATCTTAGTTATGTGTTACTAAATCTAGTTACCAATTTGTGTTAGAATAACCGCGGATTTGTATGAAATAGCCGCTGATTTGCAAACCGCTGCTATTTAGGATCAAACCACTGGCTAGAAAAAATATGGGCAGCATATAGTTTAGGTGAGCACCAAGAATAAGCTAACCGCTGCTTAAACCTAACCGCCACTAGCTGAGCTAACCGCTGGTCGAAAAGCTAACCGCTGGTCGAAAAGCTAACCGCTGTTGTAGAACTAACCACTGGACCATATGAGTTAACCGCTGACAGCTGTCACAGTCGTCCTTTTATTATTATTTTTTTTGTTTTTATCCCAACAGTCAAAAAGAGAAGAAGCAGTAACCGCTATCAAGAACTTGAATACCAGGACAAAGAAAAGGACACTTTTATGCAGTTTATCTTTTAAAAAACTTGCTGGCCACAAAGACTTCTAATAAAGGACACGAGTAACAATCAAGCCAAACACCAAACCAAGCAACCATGACTAACCTAATCACAGCAGTACCAACATAAAGCAATAACTAACCACAACCAAGAACAAACAGTGGTGAAAAGTAATGAAAATGAGAAGAAAGAAAAGAACTATACGAACCACAAGCATAAACCACAAGACCACGAATAAATCCGATAGAAACCAAGTCCTAAGATGAAACCTTGGCTCTTGATACCAATTGTAAGATACACATATTCATAACATAGTTGGTTTTCATGTATATGGATCATATAGTATAAAGATAGAAAGAAAGAAAGAAAGAATAATGAGAAGATGAAGAAGAGTTTTAGAGAGAGAAAGAGAGAGAGAATGGAACCTAGAGAGAGAAAGTGGAACCAAAAAAAAGAAAATGAGATTAGAGGAGGTTCACCCTCTCCAAGGATGGAGAGGGGTTTATATACATGGGGTTTTGCCACTAGGGCGTGCCACTTGGGCTGCGGATCAGGTATACAGTGGGTAAAGACCCGTCCTTCTTCCGCGAACTAATCTACTTCTAAACTACGTATAACTAACTAATGTAACTACTACGAGCTAAACAATGCTTAATCATATCTGGGGTGACCGAATCTTTCTTATGGGTGACCGAATCTTTCTTATCCAAAAATCGTGTTCCTAACACAAAGTAAATTCATTTATCATCAAAAGCTTATTACAAAAGATGGTGATTCTACAGACCCTGACAACATTGTAACATGACTCTAACCCTGACACTACTCCAACTTTCCTTTTCCCTTCTCATCATCATCAGAGAGGCCTGAATCAAAACCCTAATTTGGAGGTTTGGAAGAATTCTCTGCTGATCCTGTTGGAGTGGAAGGAGCTTGATCTTGGGGTTCATCCTCATCTCAGAAAGTACACAGGAAAGGTGATATGAGCTCTCTTGCAGGTGGTTGGAGAGGAATCCAAGGATTGGATTCTTCTGAAGATTCAGGTGACATGGCCGGATTGGGAACTGTGCTTGATGATCCAACTTCATTCATCTTCTTCTTAGATAACTTTTTAGAAATCTGGTTCTTTTCTGCATCTGGGGATTCATCTGTGCTCCTTGTTGGTGATTCATTAAGGTTTGAAACATCAGATGAAGATTCAACAATTTGGGGTTTTGAGCTCATGGTTCTTGTTATTGGTGGATAATTAGGTTTTGTGAAAAGCTTGGATCTGTTTTATAGGAAAAAGTCAAAGTGTAGGTCCATAAATGCGTATTAGGTTGCAGAATAAATGCTCTAAGATTTCTCCTAAAGATATTTTTGCACAATACTACTGAGGATGATTCTGCTGATCAAATGGTTCCTACGGATAGTTTTTACAGTTCCTGCTGAAAGGTGCTTCTACTGAGTGTAGTTCCTGCTGATAACATATTCTTGAATCTTTCAGAAGTATCTACCTTATGCATAAAACAAGCTGAATGACAACAAAGAGATAAATTAAAAGTTCATTCATTTTCACCAAAAGAGGTTACAGTCAATCCTAACATCTAAACAAACACAACTGAACACATCTTAGCACCTAATCCTGATTTCTATTCCCTTTGAGGGTACAAAATAAAGCTTTCCATGCAACAAGCTTGTCAACGGGTGTCTCAGTCTTGTTCTCTTCATATGTATTGACCCTTGTACTCAAAAGACTGAACACATCCGAGCAACTTACTCAAAAGACTGAACACATCTTAGTACCTAATCCTGTTTTCTCTTCCCTTTGCCCTTGGGATCAGATGTGCCTTCACCAGCCCGCTTGTTCCTTAGCACCTTCTCAACATCTTTGGGCTTTGTCTCAGAAGTCCATAGCTTCTTGCAAACAAGCCCCATTACCTGTGGAGGTGGTTTTGGCAACTTCTTGGCAGACTGAGGAACTGGTATCTGGCTCATCCCAGCCACAACTCGCTCCATCTCCTTTGTCAAAAGCTTTGAAAGAGGTGGTGGTTGAAGGCCCTTCATCCAAATCCTCAAGAAACAACAACTCCATACGCCCTGTCTTACCAGGGTATCTGAGTCAGACGATGGAGAAGGAAGTGATGGTGATGGTGGTGGTGGTGTAGAAGGAGGAGCTTGTACATCATGTCTCCTTTTGCGTGCTTCCTCCTTGGTTCTCCAGCCATGCCTTCGTCTAAAAGGCATTGGTGGTTGTGGTGGAGGAGGAATGTAATGGTCCGAAGAAGCTGAAGAGGAATCAGAGGATATTTCTATTGGATTCATGATTGCTGCTGATGAGAAATTGTGTTTGGTTGATGGTGATTAAGTGTGATTTGAGGGTTATTTATAGACCTGATTAAGCAATTAAGGCATTTAATGAGGAGTCGGTTCAATGGGTATTTATGGATGACAGCCTGTATATATTCTGCTGATGGTTTGATTCTGCGGATTGACCATAAGATTCTACGGATTGACTTTTTAATTCTGCTGATGGTTTGATTCTACGGATTGACTTTTCCATTCTGCTGACGAGTACACATTTCATTTGGTTTTATTTTGGGTAAGTGATAGGACCGAAGTTTATTGTGATTTGTGGATTTCGGGAGTCGGGTACCATGGAAGAAGATGACCTCCATGGTTTAGTGACGAGAAAGTAGAGAGAGAAGGAAATACTATGTGTTTTATTGATAATTTATGCGTGGTTTTGTCGACCTTACAACAGGTTTTTACCTCTCGAGGGATCTCAAGAGGGCTTACAACCCCACCAGGCAGTGTACCTGGACCGTGTGAGTATAGATAGTGGTAAGACGGGGGATTGATCGTTCTCCTCACAGGGAATAGTGTTCATGTAGGATAGAAAAAGTACTCCTAATAGTCTAAGGGTGGAAGAAGATTTTTTTTGTATTTTTATATTTGTTTAGAAAGCAATGTAAAATCTTCGGTTTTTAGAGGATGGCGGAAATTAAGTGCTAGTCAACCTAACTCCAAGTTTACTACTTTTGCAAATTAAAATATAACAATAAATAGTCTAAAAAACTAGGTTGTGGTTGTGAAAACACTATGGAGAAAATTGTGTTTTACTTGATTTCATTACTCCCTAACCTATCTTTACCAGTTAATGTGATGATGTGGTTACTTGTGTGGATGAACGGGTGCTATTCCTGTAATAACTCATCGGGAACAGTGCAAAGCATACATAATCTCTCCAATTCTATGGACTCTTATCTACTCCTATCCGCATGCACGGCACCAACCATAGGATATTGCTAAACATGTGCTCATGCGTTAAAATACTACCCTTAATAGGCCTAGTATATGCTATGGCTCGACAATGTTTCCCACAAGACGTTCCAGACACGTTACACATTAAAAGGAGGTTGGCCAGTTTCTTGCGCCTAACGATTGATGGAACCAATCATCCCCAACAAACACCAACACACCACCCCAATCAACCCCAATAATCAATAGTTAGTTCCATTAGATCTAAGCAAACACTAGAGATTTGCTACCTGTTAATTGAAAGATAGAGCAAGATAGATAAGACCAAAACCAAACCCCACATAGACATATTGATGGAAATTAAAGTGAAGACCTTATCTTAATTAAGCACTAGGGTTCCAAAGGGTGTGGAAACCTAAAAGTCATTTACGTTCAAGGATTCGGCATACTAGCCGGGACTTTGAATATTGAGGACAATATTCAATTCTAGTGTGGGGGATGGGTAAAATTCTGGCGAATTTTGATCACATTTTTACATTTTAGTGCCATAATACCCCCATTTTTGACCAAAATTTTTTTTGTGTGGTTATCAGTCCGCCATGTCTAATCGACAAAAGGATTGGCTAATCCAGGAGCAAACGGCTCTTGGTAAAGATAAATCAAATCCGTTTACGGCTTGCAATTTGCCAAAAATTGTATGGTAATCGACTCACCATATCTTTAATTAGTGAAGAGTTGGCTAGCCCTCGAGATTCTGGCTTGCGGTAAAGGCAGTTGGAAAACCATAATTGGTAATCAGCTCACCAAAGATAATAACTATGTTTTATCTAAGAGTTGGCTAGCCCAGAAGCAAACGGCTTCTGGTAAAGACTTATCAAATCCGTTGGAAGCTGGTGATTTGCTCAAATCACATGGTTATCGGTGTACCAAGGTTCTTACTTGAACTTAAACATTCGGCTACTCCAGAAGTGATGGCTTTTGGTAAAGAGACTTCAAATCCATCAAGTTTTCATAAAATATTGCTAGAGACTAGCAATAGTTTAGTGTGGGGGATTGATGAGTGC
>LBNU01002087.1:253308-276178 GCA_014162995.1 Artemisia annua | reverse complement strand
ATCCCCATTTCCAAACAACCTTATTCCATCATTCTCGTTATGATTCTTGTTTAGATTCATCATGTCTGAACAAGAACCAAAACCCCCAAACCCTGATGTATTAACCCATCCACCTCCGGTGGTGAATCCACCAAGTTCTAGGTCGGATAAGAATTTGAAAACTAGGAAAACCACTAGAACCATGAATCCTAAACCTACTAACACCATGAAACACCACGAAATGTTATCCAAATCAACTAATGTTAACTATAAGAAGATTATGACAAGAGCTACCTCCAGAGGGGGTGAGTCTGTTGTGGGTAATGATGAAATGGAGTGTGGGGATGAAGGGAATGATGATAGGCTGGTCAAAGAGGGGTTAGAAGGTTCAAGTGATGGTGTTGGTGGTATTGAAGGTGAAGTGGTGGTAAATTCTAACAATACTAAAGGGGCTGCTAGTAAGGGTTCAAGTACTAATGTAGGGGAGTTTAGTAATGAAGCAAATGGATGTGTTAATGCTATGTTTCCTGAGCTTAGCAGCTCTAATCAGAATAAGGTAACTATTGATAATACCTGTGTTATTGCTAATGTTCCTGAAATACCTGTTCCTTTTGATAAGAATTGATTGGCTCTGAACAGTCAACTAAAACTGACCAAGGATTTGGTCAACTAAAGTCAAACAATTGAGCCAATGCTAAACCAAGGAGTATAGAATATTCCTGGGTCGTTTAATCCCAACGAGGTGTGCAATTGTACAAAAACGGATCTGTGATCGTGTGATTTTGAACAGGAATAGGGTTTTGAGTGAGTAAACTAAGAAATATGAGACAAAATAACTTAAACAAGCTATATGAACAAGCACGTAAAAGGAAACGACTTAAAAACGTTAAAAACCTAAAAACGCGTACGTTTAGTTTAAATTAACGTAAACGTACAAAATAAAACGTGAGTTTTAAGAAATAAAAGGGCTATGGATATGAAAATTATATTTTTACAATCCTAATGACATAAGAAAATTATTGGAAAAATAAAAATATTTATTAGACTTATTAATTAATTATTATTAATTAAAAACTATTTTAAACTATTTAATAATTACCTAAAAATTAAGAAAATGTAAAATAAGCCTAAATAAGTGAAATTAAAACTTAGAAAAATCTAAAATATTATAAAACAAATTTTAAAACTGAAAATATAATTATTACACTATTTATGTATTTATTATTAATTAATTACTATTTATTAATTACTAAAACTATTATTGATTTATTATAAATACTAAATAACCTAAGAAAAATCTGAAACTTTTTATATAATTATTAAATAAATACATGAACCTATAAAAATTATAAAAACACTAAGTGCTTAAGGAAAACAAGCTAATAAGCAATAAGCTTCTTAAATAGAAGCTATCACTTAGCTTAAAATGATGTTTTTGTGTTTTTCTTTTACAAAACTGTTAAACTACTAAAATAATGAAACTATTATGAAGACAACTTGTGTGGAACTTGAAAATAAGCTCAGTGGAAGCTTATTGGCTTAACAGCTTAAGCCTTTGAAGCTTAAAGTGGAAACTTGAGCTTTGAAAAGCTCACAACAAGCTAACTAGCTGGAACAAAGTACAAAATAAGATACAAGCAAGTCACTTGCACTTAGAATAAACAGAAATGACAAGAATTACACACTGAATAAGCCTAATAAGCCAAATAAGCAAAACCAATTCACCTGAATAACCAAACAGGTTTATGGGCAAACTTGCAGGCCAATTAGAGCTTATCCAATAAGCTAGAAGCCAAAAACAAGCTAGGACTAGAAAGATTAGCCACTGGGCTTCTCAAAGAACCCAAAATCTCACAGTGGGACCCACTCACAAGCTCTCAATGAGCTTGTGAAATGAGCTCCAAACACTGATCACTCAGTGTTACTGAGTGATCCATAGCTACTATAAGTCACAAATTAAGCACTCAAATAAGCTTGTGGATGAAATATAAGTGCTTGCACAAGTAAATGACCAGTAAGGCTTCTCAAAACAGTAATAAGATTAAACTAACATGCACTATTGAACAATTTGAGAGCTTATGAAAAAGGCTTGACTACACTGATGATTCAGTGTAGTCAGTGAAATGGATGAACATTTAGGACCATATTAAGAAATGAAAATAAGCACATTAGGACATAAAAATCATATGCAGAGATACATGGCCAGATGGGCTTCTTAGAACAACAAGAATATTAAGCTAATATTAACTAACAAGGATTATGCAAGCACTAGAAGATTGCTACTTAACCTGTGAACAGGGCAAGTAAGCTGAAAAGTACTAAAAAGAAGCAATAAAATAAGCAGTTTAAACAGGAAAACAAAAATAACTAAAAATACTATAAAGAAGATAAGCAGTGAAATATTAACTATCTAAAAGCACAAATCATAAAACTTAATATTAAAGCTAAGAGAAAATAATCTATTTAATTCAAAAATTAAACTAAGCTGAAATTTGACTTTTTACATAAACTCCTACTTTGACTTATACGAATTTTGATCCTACTCTAATGATTGAAATTGCAAGATTAAGCTATGATAAGACTGAATTAAGCTAATTTAAATATAAGTGAACTAAATTGAGTGATTATGCAACTAATAAACTAACAGTGAACTTATAAGAGACAATTAAACATGATTTTGACTTTAACGCAAACAAGGTCTGGTTTTTAATGTTTGACTGAGTTATTGGATACTTTAGTGATGTACATCAAACAAGAACAACTTCACTAACAATCTCTAACACAGAATAATCTTCTGAACCAAACACTCCTTTTAGTAACTCAAAATAAGATTTTCAAAGGAATCTACTGAATTAGACTATTAAACTGAATCCCAAGGTATTAATATGATCTCATGAGAACATTTAGGCATAAAAACACCAAGAACAACAGCTTGTTACCATAAATTACCAAAATGCTATATTTAACTGTGAAGATGAAACAATAAGCAACTGTTAATCCCAAAGAACAAGCATGTGATTTTAAACAATAGATCAACTAACAAACATCAAAGGAACACTAAAACACAGAATTAAGCAGATAATCAGCTATGTTACAATGAAAAGCAAAAATGAGCAATTTGGCTTACAAATGAAATAGTATTGAGAATAAGGAACCAAGGACCAAGAACCTTCCTATAGCTTCCCAAGAAGCACTAACCCACTGCCATCCACAATTCACAGTGCTCCATGCATTCTTCTTTCTTGTTCACTAATTTCTTTATTTTTCACTTATTTATTTGTATTTTTGAGTATTTTCTGATGTAAATGCTTTAAAAGCTTTTAAAAGCTTGTAAATAAACTTAAATGAGCTTAAACAAACATTGGATAACAACTTCTAACAACTTGAGCTTAACATGAGATTTTTGAATGGAAAATAGCATAAACTGAAAATTGAATTGAAAACTGAAATTAAAGGGTGAAATAGGTTTCAATTACACTGGAAATACTTAGTACATGATTTTTAAGCTAAGAAAAATACTGGAACATGGAAATTTAATCTATTCGACATAAAAATAAGCTAAGTAAAACTACACACTTCCTCCTTGCTTCTCTTTCTCTATATATGAGTCCATTAGGGTTAGTTTGACCCTCTGAACACTTCCCACCATACTCCTGAGCCGTTGGATCACTCAAGTTAATCTTAGCCTTTGAATTGGATTTTGGCGCCAAATTGTCAAAGTGGCAGTTGGGATTACTTGGAGTGATATATGGAACAATTAATGCATCTTGGATCATATGGAGGTTTGGGGGGACAAGAAATAATGAGGTTGAGGTGGAGGAATGGTGATGAACAGTGCCCAGTACCAAGTTGGAGGGGGAGAGGGTGAAGTTTGACTGTGAAGTTTGACTGGGTGGAGGATATAAAAATGAGGTGTTATAATTTTTGGGTGTTGGGCTGGAAAGGGTGTTGGGCCAGGGGTGGAGTTGGGCTGGTGGGTTTAAAGGGTTAGTGTTTGTTTTGGGTTTGTGAATTACAACTAGGTCCATTTGGTTTGTAGATATTATAGCACAAGGACCATTTATGTAATTATCTGAAATTGAGGGGGCTGAGTTGTAAACTTCCCAAAGCTATCACAAGGACCATAAATGCCAAACTTCATAAACCAAAGGACCATTTGAGAATTTTTTCATTTTAAAACACCCAAGGACCATTTTTGACATTTTCCAAAAGTTGAGGGACCTTTTCTGCCATTTGCCCAAAAATTCATTCAAGGACCAATTTTGACAACTTAAAATATTTCAGGGACCTTGAATGATAAAACTCCACAATTTTGAACTTCAGGGACTAGTTTTGCCAATCTTTGAAAGTTGGGGGACTGAAACTGCCAATTATGCAAACTTTGTTCGTTTTTCCTTTGTTTTTAAACATTTTGCATTTGAAACATATTAAACACGATCCTTGGATATTTTCTGCATTTTGATGCGTTTTTGAGTGTTTTTAAATGTTTTGCAGCTCAGATTTGACCAAAAATGATGAGTGTTTGAGCACTCATCAAGAATCCTGTTTTAAATCCTGGTCTAAATAAATCTAAGGGTGCTAATGATAGTTTGAACGCTAATAATGTGACTAATAATAGTAGTGTTGTGGGCAGTGATAGTTATGGTAAGAAAAGTGAAGTTTCAGTGAATGAAAATAACTGCACTACTAAGCCAATGTCATTTAGTAATGCTGTTAAAGGAATTAATTATGTGGGAAGTAATAGGCTCAAATTGTTTCCATGTTCTAAGAATGATGAGGGAAGGATGGTTGTTGATTTAGACCCCATTATTGAGGAAGGAAGCAAGAAGTGGGATTTAACGACAGTGGGATACTTTGTTGGGTTTAAAATGAGTTATAGAGAAATCATAGGGAACCTTAAGAGGTTGTGGAGGGAATTCCAATTAGAAGATATAATTGTTATAGAGAAATCATAGGGAACCTTAAGAGGTTTGTATTTCTTCAAATTCAAAACTATAGAAGGTATGCAGGGTGTTATCGAAAATGGACCATGGCTTGTTGAGTAAAAACCACTTTTTGTCCAGAAATGGGAAGCTGGTTTATGCTTGAGCAAGCCTGAGCCATCTAGAATTCCTATTTGGGTTAGGATTTTTAATATACCACTTGAAGCTTGGAATGTTGACGGGATTAGTAGGATTGCTAGTGGTGTGGGTACTCCTATCATTATGGATAGGGTTACAACTTCTATGTGTGAAAAGGCATATGGAAGAGCTAGTTTTGCTAGGGTTCTGATTGAGGTGGATGCAACTAAAGGATTGGTAGACTCTGTGGAAGTGTGGTACAGGAAAATAGGTCGGTCTATGGTTTTGAAAGTTGATTATGTGTGGAAGTCCCCCGTTTGCTCTCATTGTTGTGTGTTTGGGCATAGCTTTAAGAACTGTGTTAATAGGGTTCTCACTGAGGAAGAAAAGGTTGAAAGGGCTGGTTTGAAAGTGCAGGTTAATGATAAAGTTGTTCAAAATCCTAATTTGAATGATGGGTGACAGAATGCTAGTTATAGAAGAAACAATAGTAATGCTACAGAAAATGTTAAAGCTAAAGCCGCATTAGGTAAAACCATTGGAGTTGCTGCTAGCACTAGTGTCCAAGGTGAGCTTAATAGTGTGACTGGTGTGGGTAATACTAGTAGTGGTGCAAACAGTAACAGGAATGGTATGTTTTATGGAAGGGGTGGAGCTAGTATGAGGGGCCGAGGTGGACTGAATGGTAGAGGGGGATATGGTGGTGGTAATGTGAATAATGAAAGAAAGGCAGTTCCTGGGAAGAATAATGTAAAAGGAAAGAATCAAGTTTCAGAAGAAATTCAAAAGCAGGGGAAGGAGAAGGTGGTTACTAAGACAAAGGAGAACCAAGTTAAGCATATTGCACAAAAGAATTTTAGTACTAAAAACAGATATGAAGCTCTTGCTGAGGTGGATGATGAGGATAGTCATAATGAGTTATTGGGGATAAGGGTTAATATTGATGTGGTTGTGGAAATGGGAATTAGTATTGATAAGGAAGAAAGGGATAAATGGCCTAAAGAGTTGCAAGAATATTATGAGAGTAAGTGTTTTGAGATTAAGAAGAATGCCAAGAAATTGAAGCTGAAGGAGAAGATCAGATATTTAGAAGAAGAAATCAGTACTAGTAATAGAGATCTTAAGTCCAATGTTCATAAGATGGCTGAAGAAATGGTGGCAGGTGAGATGGAAACTACTGGTGTGTCTAGAGGACAAGCTTTTGGTGTTGTGTATGACAGAATTTGTAGGGAGGAGCTTAAGAGAATACATGAGCTAACATTGGTTAAACAATTGGCTGAGGTGGAGTTATTTATCGAGTCTGAACAACCTTTTACTAGCTCGATTAAAGATAGCTGGACTGAAGATATGATTGAGTTCTATGAGAACAGGGTTTTGGGTAATAATGGTTCTGGGAATATGGATGTAAATGTATCTAAAGGTGATGAAGCCATGGTGGATGAAGTGGGGAATGATACCACTGCGCATGCTAGTTTCATTACTCAGAATAATGTATAAAGCTCTGTTGATGTTGCAATGGCAAGTGTATTGGGTAGTGATGATGCTGGGCCCTCTTCTTCTATTAAATGAATATCAACATTGCTGCTTGGAATGTTAGGGGGTTAACTAACACCTCTAAACAAGATGAAGTCAAGTTATTAATTACTGAAAATTGTCTTAATATGTGTGCTATTATTGAGACTAGGCTAATTAAGAGGATGGTTAATCCTGTTTGTGAGAATGTTTTTGGGAATTGGTCTTGGGTTTCTAACTCTGCTGAAAGTATTAAGGGGTGTAGGATAGCTGTTGGTTGGGATAATGATAATATTGAGGCTACACTTCTGTCTAGTTTAGGCCAAGTAATGCATTTTGAAGTAAATTTGGTTCAGGATAAAAGAAAGTTCTTTGTTTCTTTTATATATGGTGATAATGAAGCTAAGGATAGAATTAACTTGTGGGAGAACCTTAATGATCATATGGCTATTGTGGCTAGTAAACCATGGGGCATTTTAGGTGACTTTAATGTTATTTTATATGCTGATGAACATTCAAATGGCATTATTGATAACAACCATGGAGTGAAAGAATTTAGAAGCTGTATGGAGCTTTTGGATATGGAAGATTTGGCTATGAATGGACTTTTCTTTATGTGGGTTCAAAAGAGGAAGGACCCTGAAAATGGTATTATGAAAAAGTTGGATAGGATTATGGGTAATAGTGATTTTATTGACCAATATGGATCATGTTTTGCTACTTTTCTTCCATATGTTACTTCCGATCACTGTCCAGCCTTGTTAATCATCCCCAATGTTGTTAGAAGGAAGAAAAGATCGTTCAGGTTTATGAATTTTTTAACTGACAAGGATGAGTTCCACAACACTGTTAAGGAGAAGTGGAATGAACCTGTTAGTGGTTATGCCATGTTTGTGCTTGCTAGAAGATTGAAAAGTATGAAGAGACATATAAGGGAGCTGAATAAAAGGAATGGTAATGTGTTTGAAAAAGTTAAAGTTCTTAGGGACGAATTGAAGAAGGTCCAAACTGAGCTTGATAAAGATCCTAAGAATGTCAAGCTTAGAGAGAAGGAAATGGTGTTTAATAGTGCCTACAAGAATGTTGTATTAGATGAGGAGAGACTTTTAAAGTAGAAAACAAAGGTTGAATGGCTTAGGGAAGGTGATCATAATAGCGCTTACTTCCACAACCTTCTGAAAGGAAGAATGAGCAAGAGTAGAATTTTGTGTGTTAAGGATGATATGTGGAGAGTTTACAAAGATGAAGATGTTGCTGGTGTTTTTGTTTCCCATTTCCAAGACTTCCTTAATAGTTGTGATGAAGTGTTTCCTGTTGAAGAGCCTCATGATCTGTTCAATCATAAGCTTGATGCTGAAAGCGCTTTGTATCTGATTAGAGACATTACTGATGAAGAGATCAAGCATGCCCTTTTTGATATTGATGATAACAAGGCTCCTGGCCCGGATGGGTTTGCAAGTAAGTTTTTCAAAGCTTCATGGAATACTATTGGGTTGGATGTATGTTCTGCTGTTAGGGAGTTTTTTGTTAGTGGTAAAATGTTAGGTGAGCTTAACACCACTCTTATTTCTCTCATCCCTAAATGTAAAAACCCTTCCAAAGTTACTGATTATAGACCCATTGCTTGCTGCAATGTGGTCTATAAGTGTATTAGTAAGGTAATTACCAATAGGATTAAGGGTGTGCTTAAGGATTTGATTGATTCTAATCAAAGTGCTTTTATTGAGGGGAGACATATTAGTGATAACATCATGCTGGCCCAAGAACTTATGTGTGGTTATGTGAGTAGGAAGAAAGTGGGGAGATGTACTTTTAAAATAGACATTCAAAAGGCATATGATACTGTCTCTTGGGAATTCTTGGAATTTTGTCTTATCAATTTTGGGTTCCATAAAGTCATGGTTAACTGGATCTTGGTATGCCTCAAATCTGCTTCCTTTTCCATTTGTGTTAATGGAGAATCCCATGGTTTCTTCAAAGCTAAAAGGGGTCTTAGGCAAGGTGATCCCATTTCACCTTACTTGTTTACAGTTGTTATGGAGGTGCTTACCTTGATGATTAAAAGACATGTGATAATGGAAAAGAAGTTTAAATATCATTGGGGATGTAAGAAGTTGGGTATCGTTAATTTATGTTTTGCTGACGACCTCATGATGTTCTGTCATGGAGATAAAGTGTCTGCATCAGTCCTCAGAAGAGCTTTGGATGAGTTTTGCTTATCATCTGGACTTAGGCCTAATATGATGAAAAGCACGGTTTATTTTGGTAATGTCACAGAGAGTGTAAAACAGGAAATTAAAATGGTAATGCCATTTAGTGAAGGCATGTTACCTGTTAAATATCTTGGAATTCCCCTTGATCCAAATAGATTTGCTAGAAGTGATTGTATTGTGTTACTAGAGAATGTGAAGAAAAGAATTGATGGCTGGCAAAACAAACACTTATCTTTTGCTGGGAGATTGCAACTCATAGCTTCTGTACTAAACTCCTTAAATGTTTATTGGGCTTCTCTTTTTATTCTTCCTCAAGGTGTATGTGATGATATTGATAAATTGATGAAAAGATTTTTGTGGCAAGCTGATGGAGGCAAGAGCAGTAAATATAGTGTTTCTTGGAAGGAGGTTTGTAGGCAGAAGAATGAAGGTTGATTAGGGCTGAAATCTCTCCATGTTTGGAATGAAGCCTTAATGGCTAAACATTTATGAAATGTCATTACTGATAAAGAGTCTATTTGGGTTAATTGGGTGAAAACTCAGTGGCTTAAAGGGGATAGTATTTGGGTTACCAAACCTAATCAGGATAATTCTTGGAGTTGGAGGCAAATCCTCTCTTTGAGAGATAAAGTAAGAAATTTTGTTCATTACAAAATTGGTGATGGTAGGAGATATTATTTTTGGTTTGACAGGTGGAATGAGAATGGTCCTCTATGCAATTTATTCAACTATTCTACTTTCATGCTTAGCAGTCTTGAAATGAAGATGAAAGTTGCTGAGCTTATTTGTAATGGTAACTGGGTTTGGCCTCATAGTTGGAATAATAGGTTTGTGAATTTATTGGATATTCAAGTTCCTAATATTGTTGATGATCTTGATGATACAACAGTGTGGGTTAATAAGAAAGGAAAAGAGAAAAAGTTATGTGTCAATGAAGTATGGAAGGCTATGAAGATTAATTATCCTTGGTATGAACATGTATGGTTCACTCAATGTGTGCCTAGGCATTCTTTTATACTTTGGATGGCTATTAAGGGTAGGTTGAAAACACAAGATAGGATATCTAGGTGGTTAATCATTCAAGACATGTCTTGCCCTTTTTGTAGAAATTGTAAAGATTTCATTTATTATTTAGTTGTAACTTTGCTAGAAGATTATGGTAAAGATTAAAGGGTATGGCTAAGCTTGAGTCTTCAAGTTAGACTCACGTTCAGCTCCTATTTTCCATCATCGATTCCCAAATGCCACTTCATGATGTATTTGCTCATAAGTTCATCTCGTACATATTCGGGTCCCAATTTCAGCACTCCTTTGTAGAATCCCTTCATCTTTTGGTATGGGTAAAAGATCCCATTCTGTTTGTCCTTGTCATCTACATAAACAAATGGTGAGAATTTATAGCAATATTTGTTAGTGGCATGTTTAAAAGTTGGGTGAGCGCGAGGCATCACGAAAGTGACGATATCGCTTCCGCTTTGAAAAGTGATTCTTCCTTCAAATCGTTTAGCGTTAATAGTGATCTCTTTAAAAAATTGCTTGCCAAAAATCACATCACCCATCTCTCTATCACGATAAGCATCCATGTTTTCAACAACTGCAAAGTCAGTGACAATAACAAATCTTCCAACAAAAATAGGCACTTTCATAAAAGCTCCAACTACATTCTTCCCTTTATAATCAACCTTCGTTTTAATGATAGAATTATAAAAGGTTTTTGACATTACGTTTATTGGCAAATTAGGGAAAAAAATTGGCGCAAAATTGTTTGTATCCTATCATGCAAGGAAATTGTAAATTGTAAGCGCAATCAACATGGATCTTTCTACCATACTCACACTTACACTAGGGTTATCCATAATTTCAGTTTTACTGGGTTCATCATCTTCCATAAATCTATCATTAAACACTAATGGGGTTTTAAGATCGTTTAACTCAATATAATATCCATCATAGCATTTAAGTGATTCGTTATGTACTAAGATTTCTCCCATAAACCTAGCTTCTAGGTCGAGGTCTATATCATTTCTTAATCCTAGCATATAAACTCCCCTAATTATGCTTTTAACTGGATTTTCACATTTATAGACTAGTTTGTTATTCCCAATTTTTAATGATATTTTTCTTTTAAACACATTAATCTTAGCATGGGCAGTAGACAAGAAAGGTCTTCCGAGGATTAAAGGAATCTTAACATCCTCGGGCATATCTAATATAATAAAGTCTACGGGGAATACAAACTTCTCGATCCTAACTAGCACATTTTCAGCAATCCCCTTAGGTCGTTTTACCGTTTGATCATCCAATTCAATAAGCAGCTTAGTTGGTGTCAATTTTCCAAGGCCTAATGTAGTGAATGTCTTAAAGGGCATAACACTAACACTAGCTCCTAAGTCAGCTAATGCATTATTGAAAGACATATTATTAATTGAGCAAGGTAAAGTAAAACTCCCTGGATCCTTTTCTTTCTAAGGCAAGGCATGTAGATCGGTTGCGTGGTTCTCTTCTTTCATTGTAGCCTTGATCTCATCCTCAATCCTTGACTTCTCCTTGAGGAGTCTTCTAATGCTATTGAAGAGTTAAAGAAATATTGGGGCTTCAAAACATCACCATTCTTCAGTCTTCCAGGAAAAGGTATGTTAGGCATGACTTCTTCAGTAGTAGTAATCGCCTTGACATGATCTCTTGGGTTAATTTCAGTTGAGCCATGTAGACTTCCATATCCCCTTTCTTGAAGCACCTTACCCATTTGACCTATTTGTTGTTCCAATGCTTTGATTGAAGCTCCTGGGTTTCGTGTCATAATGTCCGTTGAGGCTCGGATTTCTTTGATCATAGCAGTGTTTTCTTTATGTCTCTTAGCAGCATCGGCGATGATTTGCTTTAGAGTGTCATCTAAAGTCGGCCTTCTCTTTTGATATGAGGGATTTCCGTTATTCCTTTGATAGAATCCTGGAGCAGTTTCCCTAAACCTTCCCGATGGTTGGAATGGTTGTCCAAATTGTATGTAGTATGCTTCTTCAAAAGTCTCACTTTCATTCTTTGTAGGGCAAACTTTAGTGTAGTGAGGTCCTTCGCATTTTTCACATCCAACTTGGGCAGCATACACTTTCTCATCTCTTTTCTTCATATCTCTACTAATTTTATCCAATTGAGCTTGACTCGCAGCATATCCGTCAAAATTAGTGCTGCTCTTAGTTCTAGTAGAGGTCCCATCGTGCCATTTTTGAGAATGATCAGCAGCTTCTTGGATGGCTTTTCTAGCATTGGCTGCACTCATTTGTGGCACAGCTCCCTTAGCATCCAAGATTTGCCTAGTGGGCACGTCCAATCCTTGATAGAAAAGTATTATCTCCTGCATTTTGGTTAGATAGTGTTGGGGACATCTTGCCAGTAGATCTTTGAAGCGCTCCCAAGATTGATAGAGAGTCTCATCGGGCTCTTGCTTGTAACTGTTGATGGCCTCCATTTTTTGAGCAGTCTTAGCAGTTGGACAATATCTTTTCAGTAATTTGCTCTTCAGATCTTCCCATGTTGTGATTGAATTGGCAGGTTCATTCTTTAGCCACTTATTAGCGGCTCTTTAAGTGAAAGTGGGAAGATTCGAAGCATAAGTTGGTCAATAGAAACTCCATCTGCACTGAACAGATCTGCGATCTCGAGGACTTTATCAATATGTTCATTAGCATCTTCGGTATCTGTCCCACTGAAAGCATTTTCTCTGAGCTCCTTGAGAAATTGACCCTTCAATTAAAACTTTGTCTTAACATCAAACTTTGGTCTAGCAACTCCTGAACTGTAGTCAGTACGGGTTTTGTTCATGTATTCCTCCATGGTAGTGTTTTCCGTCATTGTTTCTGTTTCTTCTTCCTCCTCTTGTTCAGAAAAATATTCAAGCTCGAATAAGCTTGAAACTTCAACGCTTCTTGTGCTGAAAAGTTTCCTTAGTGAATGTAGGGCTCATTCAGGATCTTCGAAAGGTGTAATTAAGTTCTTAGTTGAACTTCTGGTCATGCACTTCCTGAAATCATCACAAAAGCATCAGTAGGGTATGTTCAAGAAAGTATTATGTCAGAAAATTAACAACGAAATAGGAATACGAACAATAAAAGTTGCTGATATTTGCAGACGATGCGCCGTATCCTTGAAAAAGGATACGCCGTAACTTATTATGTTAAAATTTAAATCAGACTTTTATTTTTGTTAATAGATACGCCGCTCTTAAATTAGAATGCGTTGTACCTGTCAGTTATCAAAAATCAATTATATTTATAAAAATTAAATGCGCCGTATTAGCAGAAGCTAATGCGCCGTATTTTCGTTACGATTCCAAATACAAGATTTTTGATTTAGTTGATGCGTCGTATCGATAAAAATCGATGCGTCGCTTCTGTTTAATAATTCGAAAACTGTTTTTAATTTTAAATATTAAATACGCCGTATCTGTAAAAACAGATGCGTCGCATGGCGTTAGGGTTTCGAAATATTCTTTATTAAAAACAGAATACGCCGTATCTTGGGGAAAGATACGTCGTACTCGAGTTATTAAACGCGTTGTATTTTATAAAATTAAAACGCAATACGCCGCATCCTGTAAACAGATGTGCCGTATCGTTTGTATCTGCATAGTACAACGTCAGTAGGTACTAAGAAAGAAAATAAAATAAAAATAAAATAAAATTAAAAAGAAAATTACAGAAAATTAAACACACAAAAATAGTGAATATGCAAATTATACAATGAATGAAAATTATCTAATATACAACAAGTTAGGGGTTAGTATCTAAAAACCTAATAAAAAGAAAAACTAATTAAAATAGTAATCAATTTAACAGATAATAACAATTTACTCCCCGGCAACGGCGCCAAAAACTTGATGCGCGTGATGTGTCGTTGCGGTTTAGCAGTTTATTGCCTATTCAAGCTTTACATTTATATTTAGCCGACTTATCAATAACACACACACTTAACGAGCAGTGTACCCGGTCAGTTTGCATATAATGGTAAGCAGAGTGTCAATCACTAAGAGTGGAACGTATTATCTAATTATCCTAATCAGTATTTTAATATCTAAGTTAGCTTTACAGTCTAATCTAATGATAGGGGGTTCAGCCTGAGAGACTGTCACGGTTTTGGTTATCTAATTAAACAGTAAATACTAATGAGAACAAATCAGCGAATAGCATACACGTACACAGATAGATAGTAGAGACAATAAGAAGGCCTGTCCTGATAATTAAGATAGCTTGTCACTTGTTTTATTGCTAGTTTTATATGAAGTGTATAAAATTAATCCGTACTCGTTGGCTATTATATCGGCGAGTAAACCCTTAATGATTACTTATGAATATCCTACTCATCCAAAGATATCAGAGTGAGTAGGCGAGGAAGGCGTATGGCGTCTCAGCAGTGCTCAGCTAGACACAGAGGTAATCAATACACTAATATAAGGAAACCAAAGACATCAAACATATAAACTTTAATCAATGAGAAAGCAATTTTAAGGCGGGCATTTGATTATTGCGTACTCACAAACTACCGGCCATCAATCCCGATGGATTCAAAGCTTACTATTACAATAAAACAAAACAACTTAATGAATAAAATACATGCAGGACCTTCTTACAGCTCTAAGATCTTCGTTTGGGGTGTGTCTTGTGTTGCTTGTTCGTTTGAATTCGTCTCCTTAGGGTTATGGTGCACACAAAGTTCGTCTAGGTTTTGGGGTATTTATAGTTTCTGTCTTAGGGTACGATGCGGCGCATGTAATGATGAGATGCGGCGCATTGACTTAACTTCGCGCGGGGTCCAAGCTTATTATATTCTGGAATATTTGTAAACCGCCTTTGGATACGGCGTAACTTGAATCTTTATGCGGCGCATATTCTTCAGTTTTCTTGGATTGTTTCTGCTGAAGTCTTGATAGTGATACGCTGTATGTCAATTGTGTGATGCGGCGTATCTAAAGTAGAACGAGCTTGATCTTCTTCTTTGACCAGAGATTCATATGCGGCGCATGGTAGAATTCCATGCGGCGCATTCTTCAAAGTCAGGCAATGGTCTTCGAATTTATCTAAGTATGATATTGCGGCGTATCTGTTGAGTGAGATACGGCGCATCTTCTGGGATTAGGTAGACTTTTGACATCTTGCTCGTTTTGCTCCGTAATTAGTCCAAAATCGCCAAGTTTCACCTTTTATCTGTTTTTACCTGAGAATCACTAAAGTAAACATTAAAGCGCCGATTCTCATACATAATAAAGTAAAACAAGATAAATAAATAGGATAAATGATGCTAATAAAATGTACTTATTTGAGTTCATCAATGTTCTCGAGAGGGATCTCATCAATGAAGTTCTGGATTGCGTCGATGCGATCCTCATGTCGGACGAGTCTAGCTGCTAACAAAGGGATCGTGTGGTGAACAGGTTCTCCGGTGACTAGAAGGACCCTAGGGGTGGTAGTGGAAGAACATTCTCCCAGTTCCCTGGCACTCGGAGTACCCTCTTGATGTGTGCTATATTACACATACTTTTGACCTTAGTTTAAGTGTGTATAAGACCAAAAACTAACGTGAAACGCCAAAGATATCGTGTTTTTGTGTTTGTGATCGTGCAGGGACGGATATTGCATAAATAGCACAAAAGTCAACCAAAAAGCCTAAAACGAGCACAAGATGTGGAAAAGTGTCACAAAGCCAAGTCAATGATGAATCTACTCAAGGAAAGCCCAAGTCGACAAAGTTATTTCTTAAAAGCTCAAAAAGATGGAAGAAACGCTTAATCAANACGTAACCCCTCCCTTCAGCTGGGGCGGCAACGTAAGCCTTGACAGCTTCCTGTCTTCGGTTTTGCTGTTGGTGGTGATTACGGTTTTGGTGGTATTGGTTGTTGTTGTTGTTGTTGTTGTTGCGGTATTGGGTGTTGTTGTGGTTGTTGTGGTGGAGTGAGTTGTTGTTGTTACCATTGTTCCTTCGATCATCAAATTTTCGTTTGTGGTCATTGTTTCCTTGGACCTGCCCACGTTTTATCTCTCGTTCCAGTAACCTCTGAGCAATTGAGATAGCCTCCTCTAGTGTCTGAGGTTTGGATGCAGTGACATTTCCTTCAATGCTTCTAGGCAACCCTTCAATATACCTTTCCAGCAGCTTTTCAAGGTCTGGTACCTCGGTTGGGCATAGCAAGGCAAGTTCTTGGAACCTTCGGTCATAAGTCTTAAGGTCATATCCTTTCACTACTAGGCGATCGAACTCATCCTCTAGCTTCCTGATCTCGGTGCGAGGACAATACTTCTTCAACATTTTCTGTTTGAAGTCAGCCCATGAAATTTGATAAGCTTCCTCTATACCCATATTTTGAGCAGTAGAGTTCCACCAGGATAAAGCATCTTTTAAAAGAGTTCCCGTAGCAAATGAGACCTTGCAGTCATCAGTACAACCGCTTCTCATGAAGACTGTCTCAGAACGCTCAAACCAACGAGCAAGATCAGTCACTCCTTCTGTTCCTTTAAAATAGGAGGGTTTGCAACTCATGAAATCTTTGTAAGTGCATTTGCGAGTTACAGCTACCTCGTTTTCTCCGGTTGGCCTATTGGTGCTGCTTGCACGAGCCATTGCTGCTGCTTGAGTTTCCAGTGTTGCAGCAACACTGTCAGCCACCAATTTCTGGATATCGGCCGGAGTCATGGCTGGTGTTGGTGTTGTGGCTGTTGTTCTTCCACGAGGCATATTTCTATTAATACCACAAAAGAAACACATGTTTAGAATTTACATAATGACCATGTCACGTTAGAATGATTTAATAACAAGGTAAATTTGTAAAATCATAACGGTGTTGCCATAACACGGAATCACAACAAACTGGGTTTATACATTCTCGACATGTCCGAATACCATCATAACACACATGGAGTTTATGAAAACAACCAAAGCAACATAAATTAACGTCAATTTATAGCAATCATAACCAACAATAGTGTTTTAATAACTTGTTCAATTGTTTACAAAACAACTTAATACAAGATCTTTTATTATTACCACAAGCGGCAAGTTAAGATGTCCAAGCTATAAATGATGCATAAATAATCTATGAGTCGCCTGGTGTGTCTCCAAATTTGCGCTGGAGGTCTCGGACCATCTCAGTCAACTCTTCCATTCTCTGGTCTCTTTCCCTTTCCCTGGCCTGGGAGTCTTCTACCATACGCTCAAGTGTCAGAATTCGAGTGTTGGCCGCAATGAGCTCATCAGCTTGTCGCTCGTTCACGTCCTGTATTATTGCAACAATATCCCTCAATTCCCGTGTCTCTTGTCTCTCATCCTCAAGCCTCCTTTCAAACCCAGTAATAACCTCTATAGCTTCCTGTAGTTAAGTACCCATCAAGTTAAAAATCTCCTCCATAGCTACTCGACCAATCACTAGATTTCCCACTTCTTCATCAATGCTCTTGATATGCTCGAGAGGGATCTCATCAATGAAGTTCTGGATTGCGTTGATGCGATCCTCATGTCGGACGAGTCTAGCTGCTAACAAAGGGATGGTGTGGTGAACAGGTTCTCCGGTGACTGGAAGGACCCTAGGGGTGGTAGTGGAAGAACTTTCTCCCAGTTCGCTGGCACTCGGAGTTCCCTCTTCTGCTCTCCAGTTGCGGATACATGATAGAAGAAATGACCACCGTCGAGCATCGACCCTTCTGCGGGGTCTGGCTCGAGCAATCTCGGCCGCATCCTCGACATTAGAATCTGAAAATGAGGAGATCGTGAGATGTGCTCTTTCGCGGAGTGTTAACGGAGCACTGTGGGCACGTGGTGTCGAGGTAGGAGGTGATAATGGAACCGTAGTAGTCTTATAGTAAAAGACAGTGGGTGGTGGTATGGAACGTCTAGGAGATGGGGGTGGTGATGGCAACGTCATCAGCAAGGGTGATATGGGAGCGCAGGTGACGTTGGTGGTGCTGGTGGTGGGTGTATGGGAGCTGTTGGTGCTCGTACTCGCTTCCGGGTATAGTGGATCATAATAGGGCCTCGTCGGTGGACTGGTACAGGTTGAGGAGGTGGTGGCAATGGTGAGGAAAAGTTAGAAGACTCCGAGTCAGATGACTTAGTATCTGTCTCCGAACCTGAAGAATGATAAGGGGTCGGAATGACTGGTGTAATCACTGGAGTGGAGGCGACTTCACCCTCCTCGAAGGGTTCAGTCTCTCCAGATGCAGCCATTGGTGAGGTGGAAGTCAGAACCATTGGTGATGCTGGTACAGTAGTGGGGGACATGGCTCCCTCGGTCTCCGAGTCGGATGGTGGAACAATAGGATGGGAAGCTGAAGACATGGTACTGTAATAACCCCGGATCTAATAACATAAGTATAAGTTATTGATATAATAACGTTTAATTCGTTATGATATCTAGTAATTATGCATCTACTGCTAAGCAAATTACAATGCAAGGTGTTAGAAAATGTAGGCACGGAGAGGCATGAGGTATTAAGGTATAAAATGGCCCGTTTTAGAGCAGAATTATAGTCCAGTGTTTTGAAAATACACTTGGTTCTCTATAATTATGGCTCTGATACCAATCTGTAACACCCCCAAAATTTCAACCAGCAGCGGAAGGCTAATTGGGGTATTACTTCTCGGATCACAGTCATAATGATAGAAAACGACTCAAAAGAGACGTTTTTAGAAAAGTTTGGTTATCATTCAATAACTTAGCATAATAGGTTACAAAAGAGGTTTCACGAAAATTTAAAGTTACACAAATAAAACAGCTTACGTTTAACGTGAATGATAACATTATTGAACATGGTCCATAAAGAGGAGTCCTTTGCCAACTCCGTGCCATATGTTCTTTAATTTCCTGAGATAAACATGCTAAAAAGTCAACTAATTGTTGAGTGAAATTCATAGGTTTAAGTTAAGTAAATAGAGCACAAGATAGGGATGATAATTGCATCGAATTATAAATATCATGGAAAAATAATATATTAATGCAATAAGCTCATGACACTAATTCGTTAACTGTTGTATCATATAAATATGACAAAATGATAGTGCCCTCAAGTAGGTATTTGCCAGTTACCTATAGCTGTTCAAATATAGTGCGTTTGGCTATCAATCCGGCTAGCACAAGGCTATCCATCCGGCTAACACAAACGGGGTCGTCATCACAAAATAGATCTATCCACAGTATTTGCGATCACTCGCGGTGATTAATGGTTCATGACAGTAAGGGACTTTTGGCAATAGCGGTACTTAGGCAATAATAAGATCAGGAATAGCATACAGTTGTAAAATTCTTGTGCTCAGTTTATAGCATGTATCTCCACCACGAGAATTAATAAAACGTGTAAAAGTGGGGCTATGAACTCACCTCGGTGGTACAGTAATCCAGATATAGAAATATCAAATGTGAAAGGGAACGGCTCAATACACGCAACCTGAATTAATATGATAACCCTTAGAATTCGATGGTTTATGTTTAAGACTTTAATGTTTGAAAGATAATATTTTGAAAAGTATTCGTATCGTCGTTACTTGTGTGGCAATTACTTAAATTTCAAAAATGACGTTATATATTTATATAATTTGTGCGTATGTAATTGTTCCTCGATACAACGAAGTTTATAATGAAGTCGTTAAGCAAAATTTTAATATTTACTTTAAATATTTAAGTCGGTGAATGATAGGTTACTAGAATGTTTGTATTATTATTTTTAAACTGATTCTATTTATTATTCGTTAAACAAAATTTACATTGTTATTTTAGATAATGTCGCTTATATATCTTATCTGTAAGTTTTTATAAAAAAAAATTGTGATTAAATAAGTTTTACATTTAGTCTAAAATTATAATTTTTATTAATAAAACTTTTTAGAAATGACAATTTTTACTTTCCAAATAATGACAGGTCTTTACAATTCAAGGGATCTAATGTGTCACTTTGTAGAAGTGATAATTATGTAAAATATAATAAAAAAAAGGCAATGCAAGGATTCGAACTCTTGACCTCTCGTTCAACACACCAACGCCCCAACCAGTGGGCTAGTACTTCTTTTGTGTTTTGTTACTCAATGATTTATTTATATAGTTTCTCTAGTCTGTGTTATATTTGTTATCAACTTCATTCAGTAATACTGCATTGTGCATGTATATGTTTTGGTTGTTTACTTTATTCCCAACTGAGCTTTGTCAACTTTTCATGTAAGTCCTACAATGTGTTCTTAGTTATCTGGAGGGTGTCGAAGGAGACACAAGGTTAGTCTCGAATTAGTTAGTCTCGCGACACAAATTTCACCCGAGACCAAACTTAACATCTTAACATGGTTTCTTTTAAAATCTATCACACAAGTTTTTAAACCATAACTAAGTTCATGCATGTTCCAAGAAAACTTTCTAGTGTAGTTTACATTAACATGTAGGTTCTTGTTGATGAGGTTTATTCGTTGCATGGTTACACTGTTTACGTTTGAGTTTTAGTCTCACGCTTTATGAGTGATACGTTATGTGTTCATGTGTGTATCTAGTGCGTGAGAGACGAATGGGAGTTTTCTTCTAGTCTTCACAAAGCTATTGTAAAAAGAAAATGAAAACAATTTCATTTTTAGTTTTAACGCTTTACAAAAAAAATCATGAAACCCAAGTTCGAAACTAGTTCGTAAAATGTGGGTGGGTTTCGAATGTTTACTGTTGATCGAGAGTTATTTGAATGAGAAGTATTTAAAACATTAGTTAAGTTTATTCAAGTAGCCACACAAGATCACGATGTGTTTCGAACATGGGTTTTATAGGTGATATTTTAAAGAAGTGAAGCAACTTGTCTCGTACATTATATTAAATTTAGAACTTTATAACGTGAAACGGAAATGGGTCAGAAGCATACCAACCAACTGTGACAGTGAGGACGAATGGAACAATGAAGAACTAGGGACCGACGAGAAACGAAACCAAGCAGCTTCTATGCTTTTGACGCCTTCGATCTTCGTCACGTACTGGAACGAAAGGATTTAGAACTCAAAGATTACTCACGACCTAGTCTCTTGGTTTTTTTTCGAGTGTAGTAATTGTTGGGTTTTGGGATTCTACTTCTGAATATTTGTCTAAGTGTCAATCTGCTGCTGTATGCTGACTCTGCTGCTAAGATGTTGAATCTGCTGCTAGTGTATTCAGACTGCTGCTAAGCTGGAAAGTGCTGCTAGAAGGATTGCAAGACTCTGCTGCTCAGTGTTATGAATAGAAACGTGTCTTGTAATTATAGTAAAGATTGTGTAAATATTCTATATGTTTAGAATATCTTTTGATTGTGTATGAAGTCATAGTAAAACCGTGTAAGGTTCCTTGTCTATAAAAAGAGATCCCTAGGGTTAGAATATGTACGTGTCTGTGAAAAAGTCGAATCACTTCAAGGTTGTAAACCCAAGCATTGTTAGAGTGCTCGTATTAATATATTGAAGTGTTAAGTGTGAAACTATTGTTCTTGTGTTCATCTTAAGTTAAGCAATATATTCTGCGTATTGTTTAAGTTTATTACAATTCAAGTAAGCTTCTATATAAGATCTATTGCTCAACTGGGAAGTGGTATCAGAGCTTGTGATCTAGAAGCTGTGATCAAGAAGAACTCAAGTACTCTCAAAATCTGTTCTTAACCTCAACTGAAGTCATGGCTGATGACACACATATGGTTACTGCCTCTAAGGTGCCAATGCTCAAGCAAGGAGAATATGAGCTTTGGAAGATGCGAATCAGGCAATACATGCGCATGATTGACTACAAGATGTGGAATGTTGTCTTGGAAGGTGACAAATTCCCTGTGGTTGTTGATGGGAAGGAGATACCCATCAAAGGAAAGGAAGATGAAGATCAAAGGAAGCTGGAGATCAAGACTCAAAGTATTCTCATGATGGGAATAGCTAATGAGTATCAGCTGGACTTTGAAGGCTGTGAAACTACTAAGACTCTTATGGATGCTGTTGAGACAAGATTTGGTGGCAATGCTGCTACTAGAAAGTCAAGAAAAAATGTCTTAAAGCATCAGTTTGAAAACTTCACTGCTCTAAGTGGAGAAAACCTTGATGGTACCAATAACAGGCTTCAAAAGCTTATAAGTCATTTAAAGCTTGTGGGATACACAGTTCCTGAAGAAGACATCAATCTCAAGTTTCTCAGAAGCCTTGCACCAGAATGGAGCATGTATACTGTTGTGTGGAGAAACAAAACTGATTTTGAAACAATGAGCTTGGATAATCTATACAACAACTTGAAAGTATATGAATCTGAGATGAATGTCTCCTCTAGTTCATCTACTTCATCCTCTGCTGCTCAAAATATAGCCTTTGTGTCCTCTAAAACTCCTAACTCTTCAGACACTCACTCTGCTGCTTATGGTGTCTCTGCTGCTAGCACTAGCAACTCTGCTGCTGGTTCAAACAACAGTGATACTATGAGTGATGCTGCTATTTGTACTTTCTTGGCTTATCTTACTACATGTACTCAAGTTCTAAATCAGGATGCTAACCATATTGATCCTGATGCTCTTGAAAAGATTGATTTGAAGTGGCAAATGGCTATGTTAACCTTGAGAGCACGAAAGTTCTTAAAAAGGACTGGCAATGTAACACCCCAACCCGAAAAGGGCTAAAGTATTACATTATGAGGACAAGTCATAACACAAGTGAAACGGAGATACAATACAAGTATAAAACTTACAAGGATTACAAGGAAACAAGACAAGATACAAGATACAAAAGGGCATCAACAAACATTAGCCCAAAACAAGACTACTTCTAAGCATCTCTAAGTCCAACAAGTGTCTAATAGGGTGAAGTCTTCTAAGCCCAAAACAAAGCCTTCTTCCGATAACTCATCTTCCTACTAAACCTGCCGCATGAGAAAAGAAATGCGGCTGAGCTTACAAAGCTCAGTGAACAGATATGAAGATAACAAGTAATGTAAAGTAACAAGAGAAGAGAATACAAGATGAATTTGTATATGGGATCACGAGGTTTATCAAGAGATTTCCAAGATCAAGTAAAAGGGTCATCCAAGTCGAGTATCAAGGTTTAGTATCAAGAGATTTCCAAGGTCAAGTATAAAAGGGTCATCCAGGTCAAGCATCATGGTCA
>LBNU01002087.1:215990-228750 GCA_014162995.1 Artemisia annua | reverse complement strand
AGAGAACCTGAGTGGCTTTTTAATATTGATATGCTAACCAAAACCATGAATTATGAGCCAGTGATTGCAGGTGTAGATACTAACCATGTTGCAGGTACAAAAGAAAGTGTTTCTGCAGCTACAGATGCAAAGAAGTCCACACCTCAAGAAGAGTTTGTTTTGGTTGAAAAATGGAAGCTTGGTCCAACTATCATTCCCACTCAGGAGAACATAAGCTCACCAGATGATCATTCTCCCAAGGGAGATGGGGGGAAGGTATGAAATCATCTAGTGATGCACTGGTGGTAAATGATGAGCCACTTTTGGATGATGTCACAAAGGAAACTACCACAAGCAATAGTCTGTCTGATTCTGCTGCTACACCAACAGACAACTCTGCTGCTGAGTAGACTGCTTCTCCAAAGCAGACTGCTTCTCCACTTAAGTTTCCTACAGTTGACACACAGGGCATATCCTTAGTTGATACATCTTCTCAAGCTGATCCAGAGATGCCTGGATTGACTGAAATATATTAAGATACAGATGATGAAGCTCTTGATGGTGAAATGTTTGGTGCTCAAACTGACTTCAACAACATGGAACTCATCATTCCTGTTAGTCCCACAAAGACAACCAGAATTCACAAGCATCATCCAAAAGAACAAATTTTGGGTGATCCATCATCAAATGTTCAAACAAGGAAGAAGACAAAGGAGCTGCTTCTCAAAGGTTTCTTTGCTAGATCTCTACATCAAAGAAATAGTCACAAAGATCTACAAAATTGCCTATTTGCTTGCTTTCTATCACAAATAGAACCCAAGAATGTGTATAAAGCCTTACAAGAAGCAAGTTGGGTGGAAGCTATGCAAGAAGAACTTCTCTAATTTAGGATACAAGAAGTTTGGACTTTGGTTGACCTACCTAACGGAAAGAAGGCTATTGGGACTAAATGGGTGTTTAGATGCAAAAGAGATGAAAGAGGCATTGTGATTAGAAACAAAGCAAGATTAGTTGCTCAAGGATACACACAACAAGAACGCATTGATTATGATGAAGTATATGCACCTGTGGCAAGGATTGAGGCTATTAGACTATTTTTCGCATTTGCTTCATATAAAGACTTTGTAGTGTACCAAATAGATGTGAAAGGTGCTTTTCTGTATGGGGAAATCAAGGAGGAGGTTTATGTGTCACAACCACCTGGTTTTGAAGATCCAAATTTCCCTAATAAGGTTTATAGAGTTGAAAAAGCACTGTATGGTTTGCATCAAGTTCCTAGGGCATGGTATGAAAAGTTGTCAACCTAATTGTTAGAATGTGGTTACACTAAGGGTAGGATTTATAAAACTTTGTTCATTAAGAAGAATAAAGATGATATATTGCTAGTTCAAGTCTATGTTGATGACATCATCTTTGTTTCTACAAGCAAAGCTATGTGTGAGGAGTTTGAGAAGATAATGAAAGATAAGTTTTCCATGAGCTCTATGGGAGAACTTACCTTCTTTTTGGGGTTACAAGTGAAACAAAAGGAAGATGGAATATTTATCAGTCAAGATAAGTATGTGGCTGATATTTTGAAGAAATTTGGATTCACTGACGCTAAGCCTGCAAAGAAAACTATGGAAAAAGACAAACCATTGTTAAAAGATGAAGAAGGCAAAGAGGTGGATGTTCATGTGTACAGATCAATGATTGGTTCATTGATGTATCTTACAGCCTCAAGACCAGACATTATGTTCTCTTTATGTGCTTGTGCAAGATTTCAAGTTACTCCCAAAGAATCACATCTTAATGCAGTAAAGAGAATCTTTAGATACTTAAAGCATCAACCCAAATTGGGGCTTTGGTATACTAAGAGTTCACCATTTGAGTTGGAGGCTTTCTCTGACAGTGATTATGCTGGAGCTTGCTTGGATAGAAAATCCACAACAGGGGGTTGTCAATTTCTTGTAAGTAGGTTGGTGTCATGACAATGCAAGAAACAAACTTTGGTGGCAAATTCTTCAAGTGAAGCTAAGTATGTGGCTGCTTCTAGTTGCTGTGGTCAAGTACTTTGGATTCAAAATCAATTGCTGGACTATGGGTACAATTTTATGAACACCAAAATACATATAGACAATAACAGTACTTTGTGCATAATTAAAAATCCTGTTTTTCACTCTAAAACAAAGCATATTGAGATAAGACATCATTTTATTAGAGATTGCTATGAAAAGAAGTTGATTCAAATTGTTAAAGTCCATACTGATCAAAATGTTGCAGATCTACTTACCAAACACTTTGATGTGGGTAGATTTCAATATTTGATTGCAAGTATTGGAATGATCAATCTTTAGAAAACTTATCTCTCTGTGTTTTTGTAAAGTTTTGTAAATGTATTTGTACTGTTATTGATCTTAAAAGTTTGTTGTCATTGCTAAAAGTGAATATGCTGCTAAGTCTGCTCTGCTGCTATTGGAAACTCTGCTGCTGAGTTAGATTTTGCTATTGTGGACCTGTATGTTTTGTGGTTTTGGACTAATATTTTGCTGGTTGAAGTTAACATGGATGTGTTTGCTGTATGCACAAGAAAATAATTAAACATAACAGTAAAAGTTCATTCCATTAGCAAAGATGCAGATTACAAAGAGAGTTCAAATAAAACACAAAAAGGTCTACATCACAGGATTCTCCTAACAAGACTACTACATGGGTCATTTACCTTTGCCCTTTGGATCATTCTTATTCTTTAGATGCATATCCTTGGTACACACCCTCTTGCAAGCAAGACGAACCACAACCTTAAGGGGAGGTTTTCTTGATGACTTGGATGACTCAGGAACTGGAATAGGAGTCATTGATGCCAAGGCTGTTTCAAGAGCCTGTGCAAGAGCATTTGGGAGCTTTTTGGCAAGCTCAGAAGTATCTTCCTCTTGAGGAGCCCTTGATGTTCCCTCACCTCTGCTATTAGTAGGAGATTGGTATCTGGGATGGTATGGAAGGATAGCAGCATTAATGTCATGCTTAAATTTTTGAGCTTGTTCTTTTGTCCTACTTCCTCTACGAGGAGGACGTTATGGTGGAAGATATGGTGGACATGGCATGGTGTCGATTGGGGAATTAGAATCAGAGAAATCGGATGTGTCCGAAGAATCAGAGGAGAGATCAATGATTTCACGTTTTGGAGCCATATGGAAGAGATTGTTTTGCTAAAGTGGAAGAAATCGATTTGATATGTGGAAGAGATTAGGGTTTGATTTGTGATAAAATTGGAAGTGATTGGATTCTCCTTTTATAACAGATTAAATTGGGGAAAATAATTAATGTGTAGTTGGTAATTACCATTAATTGGGGATAATAAATGGAAGGTTTGACTTTTTGACCGTTTGACCAAGAAATATCTAAGGTATAGTCAACTCTGCTACTAGCCAAACAACTCTGCTGCTAGTTATATTACTCTGCTGCTACACAGGGTTCTGTTGCTCAGTTTAAAAGTGGAAGGGCGGTTATGTAACTTCCCAAATCAGTTTAAAAACCTAATTGATTCTCACAATTAGTTTTCACATGTTCCAAATTGAAGTATAACCGCACACAAACATTCCATTATCATCAAAATCAAAATTCCCCAAATTCACAAACCCTAACTTCATGGAGAATACACACACTTAGGCCAGAGACCACAACAATGTCGCGTTTCTTGATGCATCCTTGGTTCTAGATGAGTTCACAAAGATGGTACACTTTCTTAATGCTACTTCAATTAGCTATGCATTAACTGTGAACCCAACTATATTTCAATCCTACATTAAACAGTTCTAGCTTACTGCCAAAGTCAAAACTAACAATGGGGGAACACAGAATTGTGCCATGGTTGATAATCAAAAGGTCCTTGTGACTGAATCATCTATTAGAGAGATTCTTCTCTTTAATGATGAGGATGCTCCTAAGGTTCTTGTTAAAACTGACATTTTTGAAGGTTTACAAGCACTGGGATATGAGAGAAAAAATGATGGTTTAAAGTTTCAAAAAGGTCTTATCTGTTCTTAGTACAAATTTTTGGTCCATAATCTATTACATTGTTTGAGTTCTAAACATCTGGGTGGAATGAGTTCAGTGCACCCATAGCCTCTGCTATGGTGTGTCTATGCAATGGAAACCCTTTTAATTTTTCAAACTTGATTTTAGAGGGTATGGCAAAATCAATTAGAGAAAAAGGAACATGTCTGCTTTATCCAAGGTTTGTTCAATTGTTTGTTGAAAACCAGATTTCTGAAGTAAGAACACATAGGGCTACCTATGAAGCAATACCTTTGGTACCCAAAATGTTTACGTTTTTGATTAAAGATGGAAAAGGTTTTTCAGGCAAGTTCACACCACTTTTGCCATATATGGTGGAACTTGTTCAAAACAATCAGGGTGAAGAGTCAGAAAACCCCACTGATTCCCAACACACACCCACTTTTGAAGGATCCAATGAGGTTTCATCCTCTCACACTGAAAAGACCCAAACACATAGGACAACCTCAAAGGACACTGAGCAATCTCAGGCCAGTGTCAGTATGAAAGTACCAGATGAGACTGTCTTAGGTGATGAAGGAGACTGATTGGCAAGGGCTACCACTACTGCTACTAGCTTAGATGCAGAGCAGGGCAGTGATAACATAAGTAAGACCCAAACCAAGGCAACATCTAGTGAGGAAGATTCTTCTGAATCTGAATCCTGTGATGGAAACCCTAGCCACATGGTAAACAAAGGGGGTTCAGATGATCAAAATAGGTTTGATACTGAGCTTAAGTCCAAAGATTCACCTCTCAGGGAAGGTTACACATCCCGAAGTGATGAGGACAGGTCTGTAACTAAAGAATTGATGGATGATACTGTACAAAATGTCAATGTCAATGATTCACCTCTCGGACTAGGTAATACATGTCGAAGTGATGAGACTAGTATGAAAAATGTTAAGGAATTGATGGCAAAATGTACCACTTTGGAGACAAAATGTACGTCTTTGGAGGAACAAGTTCTTGATCTTAAGAAACTTTCATCTGCAAAAGCTAAGGAGATCACTAAAATGCAGCAACAGATGAAGGTACTGCTCAATTAAAAGAAATCAAGATCTTCAACCTTCAAAAGATTTAAGAAAGTGGGACCTTCCAAGAAAAGTAGATCCTCTACTCAACCCAGTACAATGGAAGAGGATGCTTCCAAACAGGAGAGGAATAATATGGAGATTTTAGGGGAGCATAAAACTTTGGAAGAACATGCTGTTAATGACGGTTTGGATACTGGTATGGGAACAGGGGATGATATGCAAATAGACAATGGTGATGGTGATAATGTTGAAAAGTATGTGGTTGCTGACATAGAAGGACATGAGGTTGTAATGGAGAAGATTGTGGAAACTTCAGAGTTGGTAGATAAACTCAAAACTTTGGAACCTGAACAACTTGTGAAGGCTTCAGAGATGATAACTGGGGCTATAAAAGCTTTAGGAGATACTTCTAAAGACTGCAGTTGAAACTGCTGCTGAGAACTTTGCTGTTCCAGAATCTGCTGCTCCAAGTGTCGTTGACCAGTCTGTGGTTAATGAAAAAGATCAGGGTTCTGTTGCTGGAAACTATAATGCTCAAGAGACTGCTGCTACAGAAACTGTTGCTGATTCTGTTGCTAGTGCAAAAGGTGACTCTGCAGATGCACATGGATTTGCTGTTGGTTCTAGTGACAAAGCTACTGCTGAGGCAATGGTGATGCTTAGTGAGAAAGAATCAGCAGAACAACCATCTCAACAACAACCACCACCTCAAACACAACAACAACCAACACCTACTCCTACACCTCAACCAAAGACACTCCCAAAGGAAGTTCAGAAGCCTAAACCACCTACCAAAAGGAGTGACTATCAGAGAACCTACCATTCCAAATTTCTGCTGCAACAGATAAGGGCAAGGGTAAAATGGTTGAACAAGAACCTGAGGTGAATTCAAGTGATGAAGAACTGTATACCCATGTACCTTATGAGTATTGGCCCAAATATAAGAAAATAAAATTCAATGAAGATGTTACAATCAAGTACCAAGAAAAGGAATACTTGCTTGAGCAACAACGTCAGGAACAAGAAAGACTTCAAGGTGAGAAGAAAGAAAAGGATTTGAAAGCTTATGAGGAATGGGAGGATGAAGTAATAAGGTAGATGCTGACATTGAACTTTCCAAGCTAGTGAAGATTGAGGAACAAGAAGTTCCTGGGTTTGATGTTAAAGCTTGGTTAAAGGTGTTTACAGCAAAGAAGAAAAAGGAAGCTGCGGCTGCAAGAAAGAAGAAAAAGATTCTCAAAGGGCCTACACCTCTATAGCAAAGAAAGACTCAACAGAAGTATTTGAAACATGTTAAAGGTTGGAGACTTGTTGATCTCAAGGGATATAAAGACTCTAAAATCTTCACTATGTACCAACATCCTAGAACTGAGTGTGATAGATTCATTGCCATTGGATCTAAAGAAGATGAGGCAATGATTGCTGAGATGAATACAAAAATAAGAGGTGAAAAGAAGTCAAGTGAGCCTGAGAAGATCAAAGAGGCTGAGAATGTTGAAAAGCCTAAAGTTGCAGAGCAGGTAAAGGAAAGCATAGCAGAAACTAGACCTACTCCTATCTATGAAAGCAAGAAAAGAGGAGCTTTCAAGAAAACTTTTGCTAGGAAAAAGAGGAAGGTTGATGATGCTGGCAGTTCAGAACTGGATAAGGAAGAAGGTAGTGGAGCTGAAGAGGATAGGCAAAGAGTGATGACTCTCACATTTCTTTCACCACACATAGAACCAGATCTCTTAAATCCTACACCTTTAGATGTTAAACATCCAAATGTGTCATTCAATGTGGGATTCAAGAATTATGGAAGCAAAAATAGACTTATGTGGGCTTTTGAAAGAACAAATGGTTCATGGACTCACTTTTTATCCTTTGAGCACATGATGTATCATATGGATAGAGATGATGTATGTGATGTCTAGAGGCTTTATAAAGAAAAATATGGTGAAACCAGACCAGAGAAAGTTCATGAGAGAGTGATCCCAGACCAGAGGAAGTTCATGAGAGAGTGATCTACTACAGATTGAAGGTTATGTTTGAACCTTGTGATGGTGACCTGGAATGGAAAGCATTAAAGTCTGGAAATGTTCAAAGATTGTATTTTTATCAGTCTTGTGGTGTCCATGCTTTATTAGTTGGAGGGTCAACCATATTTATGCTTGCTGAGAAAGATTATCCAGTGCTCAACAATCATACAGCAATTATCTTTCAGATGTTGAAGCCTAAAATGCTTCACTTACAGTATAAGTTTGATGAACAAGCTTATAACTTGGTCACCAGGTATGAGAAGATACTTGCAGATAGTGGTGAAGTCAAGAAGTAGGTGTTTGGAGGCATTCTCCTGGTGTTTGTTCGTGCTTAAGAGAAACTTGAAGATTTGGGAGGCAAATATCAAGTTTAGGGGAGGATTGTTGGGTTTTGGGATTCTACTTCTGAATATTTGTCTAAGTGTCATCTGCTGCTGTATGCTGACTCTGCTGCTAAGATGCTGAATTTGCTGCTAGTGTATTCAGACTGCTGCTAAGCTGGAAAGTGCTGCTAGAAGGATTGCAAGACTCTGCTGCTCAGTGTTATGAATAGAAATGTATCTTGTAATTATAGTAAAGATTGTGTAAATATTCTATATGTTTAGAATATTGATTGTGTAAGAAGTCATTGTAAAACTGTATAGGGTTCCTTGTCTATAAAAGGAGATCCCTAGGGTTAGAATATGTACGTGTCTGTGAGAAAGTCGAATCACTACAAGGTTGTAAACCCTAGCATTGTTAGAGTGCTCGTATTAATATCTTGAAGTGTTAAGTGTGAAACCATTGTTCTTGTGTTCATCTTAAGTTAAGCAATATATTCCGCGTATTGTTTAAGTTTATTACAATTCAATCAGCTTCTATACAAGATCTATTGCTCAACTGGGATCAACAGTAATACAGAAATGGGGAAATACGTTTTTGCTTTTAGTTCATGACAAGGATAGCTGGTACTTGTATAGTGTTGCGTGGGTTTTGCAACCTTTGCACTTAGGTTTTACCTCTCAAGGGATCTTGAGAAGCTTACAACCCCCACCAGGCAGTGTACCTGAACGATGTAGTATAGTGAAGTGGCAAGTAACGGGTGATTGATCGTTCTCTCGGGGAATAGTGTCGTTAGGCTTCAAAAGCTACTCTAATTAGGTCTAAGGGTTGAGGGATGATTCTTTTTGTATTTTTATATTTTATGAAAGCAAGTAAAAATCTCGGGTTTTGAAAGAGTGGGTGGAATTAGTTGCTAGTCAACTAACCCAAATAACTACTTTTGCAATTAAATTAACATAACAAGAAAAAGTAAATGGCTGTGAAACTTATATGAGAGAAAAATGTGTTTACTTAGATTTCCTTACTCCCTAGCTATCTTTTACATGTTAACATGGGATCATTAGAATTCGCTCATGCATTAAATACAACAATATAATCGTAGTACACATCCGATTCATGTTTCTTAAGACGTTCAAGAAAGTTACAGCATAGGAGGTTAGCCAGTTTTCTAAAGCCTAACATTGACTTCACCCACCCACAACAATCACAAACAAACCAACAACATATAATCAATAGCTAGGTTTCATTAGATCCAAGCAAACACAATAAAAACCTAGCCTAGCATGTTAATTGAAAGACAAGCATAAGATATAATCAAACAACACATAGACATATTGATTGATTTGTAAGAAGACTTATCTTTAATTAAGCATCCAAGTTTCAAGGGTAAAAAACCCTTAAAAATACAGTAAAACACGAGCTAGGGTTTTTCCCAAAAGTTGCACACCTAATGAATGAAAATTAGACGAATATATATAGAATTTACAATCTGATGGCGTCACGTTATAGAGTGTGACGCCGTCACCTCGCCGCCAAAACACTCCTCAAATTGCTCAGATCCAACTCTGACGCCGTCCCCTTATAAACTCTCTGGGCCGTCTCCCTTTGTGCTAAAACGTGACGACCTACATCCAGTAACACGTGACGCCGTCACGTGTAATTTCTCCAAAATCTTTCTGGGGCGTCAAGTGCAAAAATAATCCACCTTGTTGTCAAAGAGAGACGCCGTCACCTGGTATAGCGTGACGCCGTCAGGTACAATTTCCAGCATATTTTGAGACTTTGTCGTTTTCTTCACTTTTATGCTCCAAAAAGGTCCAAAATGCTTCCTTTTCTAGATTTCCTCTTCAAAGTACCTAAAATGACAAAAGGAACGATTTAAGGCAATATTTGATCAAATAATTATGGATTAGGGCTTAAATGACCCCCTAAAAGCGTAACACTTTTCGCCTCATCAAATACCCTTACACTTGAGATTTGCTTGTCCTCAAGCAAATGCGCTTTTATTCCAATCAAAATATGAGCTAGGGGTCATTTAACACTAATATAAAAGTAATTACAACAAATAGTTATTCCACCCTAGTCATAACAAGCACGGAAATCATACACTAGCACCTCACAAATAGTGTTTGGATACTCTCATCTCTCGGGTGTTATAAACCTATATAACTAAATGGAAATGGAAGAAATATCACTCACTACCTGTCATAGCAAATAGATTACCATAGGCTTGGGAAAGGATCAAAAACCTCCTCCACTAGGCGTAAGCACCTAAGATAAACTATCAAAGAGGGCTTTTCAAAGGGTTATAACTTTAGGTGTAGAGATATGATAAGCACGGTTTTGTTGGAATAAAGGGTATTTTTAGTGGTGGCGAGTTAATTATCTTGATCAAATACATGCATAAAGTGGCGTTGCTAAGCCAAGACTAGACTCGACTTAAGCTAATAAGAAAATAACATAAACATAAATAAAGATAAAATGAAACGGGATGGTAGTCCGTATGTTTTTTCTACTTTTCCTTTTCCAATTTTTTTTCCTTTTTTTCTTGTTTTTCGATTTTTCTTTCTTTCTTTTTTTATTTATTTTTTATTTTTTTTTATTTTTCATACACTCTTGTCCTACCATCCAAAATAATACATCATAGGGGCCTCGGTTCTCCCTTTACACTTGAACTTTTACATACTTTACAATTAACTATTCTAGTGACTCGAATTAAGATAATTGATAAACTTGGAGTAATTTAAAATATTAACGCATATATGGGGGTAATATGTGACATTTCTAAAAATTTCATGTCATTTATTTTAATAGTTTATTATTCAACTATTTTATTATAAATAATTAACTTCGTCGGAAGTTATCCGTGTACGTTCAATTAAATTCTATCGAGACTAGACTATGTCAAGCCTACACTTTCTATGCTCCATTGTTTCCTTTCAATCCTATTTTAAAAGTCAAAACTCACTTTTTCCATTTTTACGTCAAGATTACACTTTTTACGTATTGCGCGGTTAAAATTCGTGTTTTCATGTTTTAACCTCAAATAAATCCTCCGATGATCTCACCACTCATCTATACTTCTAAAATATATTGAGAAAACAAGCTTTAATATTTTTACAAAATTTACATTTTATTTCTACCTGGTACTACGTTACGCGTCTTAAAAACTCTACGTTTTAATTACCGGGAGCAAAATAAACTAAACAATACATCTAATAGCCAAATTAACTCACAAAAAAAAAACAACCACTACTCACTCTAAGAGTGAGATGGCTAGTCCATGCACATCAACTAGGACATTTGTCCTAGTTTCATCACATATCATACTATATGTTGCCACATGACCTCCTTATGTCTCCCACTAAGCCATAAAAACCACCAACTCTTATTTTCACTCAATTTTACATGCAAATACATCAAAAACCTGCTCTTCTCTTTGTCTTGGTCGTGAGTTTCCACCAACAAAACACCCTTGTGTTTTTGTTTTCTTGGTAAATTTTGATGCAAGGATAATGGTCCAAGTATTCTAGTTATCTCTTGGTTATTTTTTTTCTTCTTCAAATCTTCATCTTACAAGAGTTTTATTGGTTATATTTTTNTCATCTTCAAAAATTTTCTTCCTCCTATATTTTTATGGCTCACAAAAGGTTATTGTGGCTGTAGATTTGAGTTCACAAGATCCTCTAAAAGCTCTTCCTTCATGCTCTCAAGAGATCTCTTTGTGGTGACATTGATAGCTCCTAGTTCCTTTCTTCTTGTCATCTTTACTTGTCCACCACTTTTGTAAGAAACTCCTTACTAACTTTTATTTTATTTTTATCATTTCTTAACTGTAAAAATGATATACATTGATGTAATGGTATAATATATAAGTTATAGGGCTTGGTTAGGCTTGGTACATGAAGCTAGATAACTAGAAACACTAAAGGACTAGACATGCTACAGTGATTTCTGAATCAGGGGAAAAGATGGAATAAACTGTACTAATCAGTAAACATTAAGACTAAAATAAAAATATGGGGTTGTAGGTCTATGTCTAGCGGTCATTTTGACGGGTATTTCATCGAATAACTCATTACGATGATTAAACTAGAAATATTTTCGTGAAACATATCATAATCTGAGTACCAGATTTGTAACCTATTGGTATGTGCTTATTCACATACCTTTTATTCACCATTATTAGACTATTTTAGACCAAAAACTAACGTTCAAAGCCAAAGATATCGTGTTTTTGTGTTTATGACTGTGCAGGTATGGATATTGCTAAAANTTTGTCCTAGTTTCATCACATATCACACTATATGTTGCCACATGACCTCCTTATGTCTCCCACTAAGCCATAAAAACCACCAACTCTTATTTTCACTCAATTTTACATGCAAATACATCAAAAACCTGCTCTTCTCTTTGTCTTGGTCGTGAGTTTCCACCAAAAAAACACCCTTGTGTTTTTGTTTTCTTGGTAAATTTTGATGCAAGGATAATGGTCCAAGTATTCTAGTTATCTCTTGGTTATTTTTTTCTTCTTCAAATCTTCATCTTGGAAGAGTTTTATTGATTATATTTTTAAGGGATTTCAAGTATATGAAGTGGTGATTCTCAAGTCCTTTCAAGAATATTGGTGACAAGATTAGTGATCATGGATTAGAGAAAAGGTGCATGTAATGTCACCTTAATCTTGATCTCTATTTTCATCTTCAAAAATTTTCTTCCTCCTATATTTTTATGGCTCACAAAAGGTTATTGTGGCTGTATATTTGAGTTCACAAGATCCTCTAAAAGCTCTTCCTTCATGCTCTCAAGAGATCTCTTTGTGGTGACATTGATAGCTCCTAGTTCCTTTCTTCTTGTCATCTTTACTTGTCCACCACTTTTGTAAGAAACTCCTTACTAACTTTTATTTTATTATTATCATTTCTTAACTGTAAAAATGATATACATTGATGTAATGGTATAGTATATAAGTTATAGGGCTTGGTTAGGCTTGGTACATGAAGCTAGATAACTAGAAACACTAAAGGACTAGACATGCTACAGTGATTTCTGAATCAGGGGAAAAGATGGAATAAACTGTACTAATTAGTAAACATTAAGACTAAAATATAAATATGGGGTTGTAGGTCTATGTCTAGCGGTCATTTTGACGGGTATTTCATCGAATAACTCATTACGATGATTAAACTAGAAATATTTTCGTGAAACATCTCATAATCTGAGTACCAGATTTGTAACCTATTGGTATGTGCTTATTCACATACCTTTTATTCACCATTATTAGACTATTTTAGACCAAAAACTAACGTTCAAAGCCAAAGATATCGTGTTTTTGTGTTTATGACTGTGCAGGTAAGGATATTGCAAAAA
>LBNU01002087.1:204225-215781 GCA_014162995.1 Artemisia annua | reverse complement strand
ACTTTGTTTGGGTGTGCTTTTTGAAGATTCAAAATATGCATATTTATCTAGATTCTTAAACCCTAAATTATCTAGATCTTTTTCTAAAGGTTTTTTTCGGATTTGGTGGATTACTCGGTGTTTCTCTCACTTGTATAAGTGAGAAAACACTTCGACTCGTGGTATACTTTCTACATTGTATAATCTAGAAAGTTTGGTTTATTTATCTAGATCTTTTTTTATCTAAATCTTTTTTATCTAAATCTTTTTTATCTAAAACTTTTATCTAAATCTTTTTTATCGAGATCTTTTTTCGAGATCTTTTTTTTATCTAGAACTTTTATCTAAGTCTTTTATCGAGATCTTTTATCTAAATCTTTTTTATCGAGATCTTTTTTATCGAGAACTTTTATCGAGATCTTTTATCTAAATCTTTTTTATCGAGATCTTTTTTATCGAGAACTTTTATCGAGATCTTTTATCTAAATCTTTTTTTTTCTAGAACTTTTATCGAGATCTTTTATCTAAATCTTTTATCTAGACCTTTGAAAATAAAACAACAAAAAAAAATATTTTTGTTTTCTTTCTTTCATTTCTTTTGAGTTAATTTAGGTTTATGTTTTCTTCTCTAGTTAAACCTTTTTCTTTTAAAAGGTTTCCTTCTTACGTTTAAGTTTTAAACAAATTATCGTAGAGTAAACAAAATCCAAATCTCATCTTTCAAACCCATTCATCTCACATAACTCACGACTCGAGTGACAAGATCAATTCAACCCTCGTTGGGACAACGATCCGTGGTTTATAAGCTTCACCGCTTGAAAAACGCGAAAATCACCTATGAAGCTTGTTTTTCTGTACATAACCAATGGTTTCTCAAAACATAAAAGTTTTAGATAACATCTCAACTTAAACGTGGCCGCAAGAATGGGATTGATTTGACATGTAGACCTCTAGCTATCGCATTTTTCATGGGACTGTTGTGATATAGAAATTCTCAGACCTGTGTAGTAGTGATAAATGATTAACTCCAGTTCTGTTAGATAGATTTTGACTTGGTGGGACCCACAAAACTACTTAGTACAGGTGAATACCTTTCTGGGGATATAAGGAACTTAATTTTTTGACATACGGTTTAAGAGTAACGGATTTTCTAAGTTGCACAAATTATAAAAATGTTAACAACTTTGACTTTGAAAGTATAAAGGATTCAAAAACTCATATGATTATATCTTTAAAACTTTATTTTGAACACTTGATATGTCTAGGAATTATGTACCAAGCGTAGGTGAGATGATAACTTATATATATAGCTAAGTTACATCAATGTTTATTTCCAAACCTAAGACAAGCGTATATCTATTTAGGTTCATCTTAGAAGCTTTGCGGCTATTGTTTTTCATCAGTTGCTCGTTTCATATTACTTCCTTTGTTCACGGTGAGTTTATAACCTCGCCTTTACTTACTTAAATGTTTTATAAATCTCGCGAGGGGGATACATGCTAGTTTTACAAACTGAATACAATTAGTTTTTTGTATGCTTGACCCGATTACATGATTATAGACATTGAGTACCTTTGCCATCAAGTCCCTAATTTCATGAACCGTTAATTACGTGAGTAAACGCTAAAATTATAGATATGCATATTTGGCCAGGCAGGCCTATTCGGGTAAGTAGCGCTCACTTGGAGCCTTTATTACCAGACGGACATGTAATATTTAGAATTGAGGTAATGGCAATGAATACCTTATGCGGGGCAACTTAAACTTGGCCAAGGTTCGGTGTCATGAGCTCGATGCTATAAATTTGATTTTCCCGACTTGTAAAAGGCCTTTACATGTCTATCGATGATTAATGCTTGTATTCAAATTATTACTTATTAAACTCTATGAATTCACTCAACTTTATGTTGACTTTTAGCATGTTTATCTCAGGTCCGTAAGTAACTCCAGCTTGGATAGGCGGCGCAAAGAATGGATATCTATTTGATGGCCCATGTTTAAATAAAAATTCTCATTCGATAATGTTTTAAACTTTTAAACTTATGTAACTTCGGATTATGTTGAAAAACTTTTGGGACCTTGTTAACTCTGATAATTTATCGAATGTGAAAGTTTAAAAATGACTTTGTTTTGAAGTTGTTTACTATGTTTGTACAATGTGACTAATGTATAGCACCCCATGTTCCTTTCCGCTGCGAGCCTGAAAATGGGGGTGTTATAGATTGGTACCAGAGCACAAATTATAGTGAATTAGGTCTTTTGTTTTAAAAACCTAAACTATAATCATTTTACTTATACTTTTCTTTCAAAAACATGATCCTCCATCATCTTGATTGATATCCATGTGCGCCTACTCCCGAGCTTCCTATTTCTCCCTCGTGTATAAATATATATCTTAATCATGCTATATTAGAAATAATTATAAGCACTATAATTATTTCCTATCTAGTCCGATATTCCGTGAAAATATCACTTCTTATATATAAATACTTGTTGTATTCATGAAAATTATAAACTTTATCCAAAAATTTAATTACACATCTCTTTGATTGCGCCATTGTTGTACATATGCGCACAATAAATATTATCATTTGTACATGTAACATTTTATCGAGTATCTTGCTTATTGATGAAGCAATCGCTATTTACTCACTTACTTATGCCAAATATTATTTTCATAATAATATTNATAAGGAACTTAATTTTTTGACATACGGTTTAAGAGTAACGGATTTTCTAAGTTGCACAAATTATAAAAATGTCAACAGCTTTGACTTTGAAAGTATAAAGGATTCAAAAACTCATATGATTATATCTTTAAAACTTTATTTTGAACACTTGATATGTCTAGGAATTATGTACCAAGCGTAGGTGAGATAATAACTTATATATATAGCTAAGTTACATCAATGTTTATTTCCAAACCTAAGACAAGCGTATATCTATTTAGGTTCATCTTAGAAGCTTTGTGGCTATTGTTTTTCATCAGTTGCTCATTTCATATTACTTCCTTTGTTCACGGTGAGTTTATAGCCTCGCCTTTACTTACTTAAATGTTTTATAAATCTCGCGAGGGGGATACATGCTAGTTTTACAAACTGAATACAATTAGTTTTTGGTATGCTTGACCCGATTACATGATTATAGACATTGAGTACCTTTGCCATCAAGTCCCTAATTTCATGAACCGTTAATTACGTGAGTAAACGCTAAAATTATAGATATGCATATTTGGCCAGGCAGGCCTGTTCGGGTAAGTAGCGCTCACTTGGAGCCTTTATTACCAAACGGACATATAATATTTAGAATTGAGGTAATGGCAATGAATACCTTATGCGGGGCAACTTAAACTTTGCCAAGGTTCGGTGTCATGAGCTCGATGCTATAAATTTGATTTTCCCGACTTGTAAAAGGCCTTTACATGTCTATCGATGATTAATGCTTGTATTCAACTTATTACTTATTAAACTCTATGAATTCACTCAACTTTATGTTGACTTTTAGCATGTTTATCTCAGGTCCGTAAGTAACTCCAGCTTGGATGGGCGGCGCAAAGAATGGATATCTATTTGATGGCCCATGTTTAAATAAAAATTCTCATTCGATAATGTTTTAAACTTTTAAACTTATGTAACTTCGGATTATGTTGAAAAACTTTTGGGACCTTGTTAACTCTGATAATTTATCGAATGTGAACATTTTAAAAATGACTTTGTTTTGAAGTTTTTTACTATGTTTGTACAATGTGACTAATGTATAGCACCCCATGTTCCTTTCTGCTGCGATCCTGAAAATGGGGGTGTTATAGATTGGTACCAGAGCACAAATTATAGTGAATTAGGTCTTTTGTTTTAAAAACCTAAACTATAATCATTTTACTTATACTTTTCTTTCAAAAACATGATCCTCCATCATCTTGATTGATATCCATGCGCGCATACTCCCGAGCTTCCTATTTCTCCCTCGTGTATAAATATATATCTTAATCATGCTATATTAGAAATAATTATAAGCACTATAATTATTTCCTATCTAGTCCGATAATCCGTGAAAATATCACTTCTTATATATAAATACTTGTTGTATTCATGAAAATTATAAACTTTATCCAAAAATTTAATTACACATCTGTTTGATTGCGCATTTTGTTGTACATATGCGCACAATAAATATTATCATTTGTACATGTAACATTTTATCGAGTATCTTGCTTATTGATGAAGCAATCGCTATTTACTCACTTACTTATGCCAAATATTATTTTCATAATAATATTTCTTTTCCTATTCTAACTATATATATATAAATGATTTTTCAGATTTGTCATGGCACTCCCAATTCCTCCTAATCAAGCGTTAGATATCCCAGAAGTCGAGCCGGCTCAACCCGAGCTTGTACCGGCTCAACATCTACCTCCACTACCGAATCACCTTCATCCAAACTTTGATGATGAAGATGAATAAGAGCCATTTGAGGATGGGCAAGAAGAAGAAGAGATCGATGAGTTAATGCTTCAATATGTATGCTCCGATGAGGAGATAGATAAACCCGAGTTGATTCATCCGTATGAGGCACCGGGTTCGCCTTATCCACCACCTCCAATATCGGATACTTCTTCCGATTCCGAGCCGGAAACTGAGGAAATTGCTACTGTAGGTACCATTACACAAGTACCACTTGTAAGACGCATGTTTCCTAAAAGTATCCATGAAAGGGGTGGATCATCCTCTTCCGCTCCTATCACTTATGAGCCCGAAGATCTAGTGCCCAGTTACATGAGGAGAGATATTAACTCTCTTAATGGAAAGGTTAAAGTGTTAGAAAGACAAATGGTGGTGAGAGAACTGGAAGGGGAACGTTCTTTGTCGAGAGATAAGCTTGCGCACAACCGCATGAATTTACTGGATCTTGATTTGGGTATAGTGGAACACCAACAAGATGAGACTAAGAGTGAAGTGAAATTGTTGGGTAAACGTTTTCGAGAGTGGGATGATGAGGGTGTAAAGGCTGAGAATAAGAAGTTGAAAGACCAGTTAAAAGATGTTAAGTTGTCTCGTGTGATCAACCGTATGAGAAATGATCGCCTTGAGAAGGATCTTTAAAGGCGTTGGACTCATGATCATTGGGAGGAGATGATTAGATTGGGGTACGTTGATGAGAGGTCATATGTGGCCACAGATGCGTTAGTGGTGTATGGAGAGACCCCACCACCCGAGCCACGTGGATCACCTCGTGACCCTTAGTAGGTTATGTACTTGTATTTTCTCTTGTTGTATTTCGTCGTTGTTCTTTCATCTTGTAAATTACTATTAGTTAGTAAACTAGTATCGTTGAATGTAATGACTTCGTCAAATTTTGTAATACAATCCAACAATGTATTAATCTTTTGTAATGAATGATGAAGGTATATTCTCTTAAATTCTACTCTATATTGTTGTGAAATCTTTCATATTCAATTTACTCATGCAAGACTATATCTATGTCATTGTATGAATACTCATCAAAATTTTCTTGTGTTGTGATAGAATCATGCCACCAAAGAAGATGTCTAACGCAGAGATTCGGAAGCTAGTCGCTGACAGTGTCGCCCAGGCTTTAGCCGAGGATCGTGCTGCAAGGGCTAATGACGCCGAGGCTGCCGGTGGCGGTGCTGGAGCCGCAGGGGTTGCCGGTGGCGATGCTGGAGCCGCTAGGGCTACAACTGGCGCTGTAGTGCGTGGTTGCACTTATAAACAATTTCTGGGTTGTGATCCTATTAAATTCTAGGGGACTGAAGGGGCAGTTGGATTGATTCGCTAGTTTGAAAGTATCGAGAACACGTTCATACTTAGTAACTGCTCAGAGGACTTCAAAGTCAAGTACGCCACGGGCACTATGATAGAATATGCTAAGTCTTGGTGGAACTCATATGCTCAGCCCATCGGGATAGAAAAAGCCTATGAAACCACATGGACTGACTTCAAGAAAATGGCAACCAACAAGTTCTGTCCCCGTAGTGAAGTAATGTTGCTTGAAACCGAGTTTTACGATCTAAAAGTGAAAGGTTATGATATCGAAACTTATATCCGAAGGTTTCAAGAGTTGAAAGTTTTGTGTCCTAGTATGGTACCGAATTTCGAGAAGGATATGGAAGCTTTTCTTAAGGGTCTTCCACGAAGCATTAAAGGAGACGTGACATCCTCTAATCCACAAACTCTAGATGCAGCTATTAGTATCACCCAAAAACTTATGGCTCAAGTGGTAGAGTATGGAACAACTCAGAATGCGAACCACAATAACAATAACAACAACCACCAATACAAAAGGAAATGGGATGATGAAAGGAGAGGAAACAACAACAACCAGGGCCGCAACAATGATCATCATCAGCAAAATAAAAGACAAAAGAATGTGAGGGCAATGACTGATGCCCCAACTGGAAAAGGTGGGTATGCTGGACCCCATCCTAAATGCAATCGCTGCAAAAGGCATCATCCTGGCCCATGTACTGTGAAATGCGGCAATTGTGGAAAGACATATCATATAGCGGCAGACTGTAGAGGTAAGGCTATTGCTACTGGTGCTAATACACAANCTGATGCCCCAACTGGAAAAGGTGGGTATGCTGGACCCCATCCTAAATGCAATCGCTGCAAAAGGCATCATCCTGGCCCATGTACTGTGAAATGCGGCAATTGTGGAAAGACATATCATATAGCAGCAGACTGTAGGGGTAAGGCTATTGCTACTGGTGCTAATACACAACCAATTGTAACTGGCTATGGCTGTGGGGAAAAAGGGCACAAAAGTAACAATTGCCGAAACAACGGAAATAATCAAGGTGGGAATAATCGTGCTAAAGCGTATGTGATGGGAGAACAACAAGGCCCAAATGTCGTGACGGGTACGTTTCTACTTAATAATCACTATGCTAAAGTTTTATTTGATTCGGGTTCAGACAAGAGCTTTGTGTCCACTAATTTTAGTGCGTTGATAAATATTAACCCGGTTAAGTTAAACTATAGTTATGAAGTAGAATTAGCCGATGGGAAATTGGTTAGTACCAACACTATTCTAAGGAGCTGTACCATAAATCTAGCGAACCACCCATTTAGTATTGACCTCATGCCAATTGAACTTGGAACTTTTGATGTCATTATTTGAATGGATTGGTTATCCGACCGAAACGCGGCCATTATCTGTAGTGAAAAGATTGTTTGTATTCCACACAACAACAAGACACTAATAATCAAAGGCGATAGAGGCGCGTCCCAATTAAAAGTCATATCTCGTATCAAGGCCCAAAGGTACATAGGACAAGGGTGCCAAATGTATCTAGCACAAGTGACAGAGAAGGGATCAATCGAAAGACGATTAGAAGATGTACCGATTGTCCGCGATTTTCCGAAAGTGTTTCCCGAAGATCTACCAGGACTTCCACCACCTCGACAAGTAGAGTTCCAAATTGAATTAGTGCCCGGTGTTGCACCTGTGGCGCGTGCACCTTATCGGTTGGCACCATCAGAAATGAAGGAGCTATCAGAACAGCTACAAGAATTGTCGGAGAAAGGATTCATTCGACCAAGCTCGTTGCCTTGGGGAGCTCCAGTGTTGTTTGTGAAGAATAAAGACGGATCCTTTCGTATGTGTATCGATTACCGCGAGCTTAACAAGTTGACGGTCAAAAATCGTTATCCACTCCCAAGAATTGACGATTTGTTTGATCAACTTCAAGGCTCAAGTGTATATTCCAAGATTGACCTACGATCAGGTTACCATCAACTCCGCATCCGAGAAGAAGACACCAATTACTGCATTTAGAACTCGTTATGGTCACTACGAATTCCAAGTGATGAGAAGAAGACACCAATTACTGCATTTAGAACTCGTTATGGTCACTACGAATTCCAAGTGATGCCGTTTGGATTGACCAATGCACCCGCGGTATTCATGGACTTGATGAATCGGGTGTGCAAGCCGTACCTCGACAAGTTTGTAATTGTATTTATTGATGACATCCTGATTTACTCCATGAACAAAGAAGAACATGGCGAGCACTTAAAGATTATTTTGGAGTTACTCAAAAAGGAGCAATTGTATGCCAAGTTCTCGAAATGTGACTTTTGGCTAGAATCTGTACAATTTCTCGGCCATGTGATCAATAGCAAAGGTGTTCATGTGGATCCTTCGAAGATTTAGGCTATCCAAAATTGGGCTCCACCGACGACACCAACAGAAGTGAGGCAATTCTTAGGACTTGCCGGTTATTATCGAAGATTCATCGAAGGTTTTTCTTTAATAGCCAAACCTCTTACTAAGTTGACCGAGAAAAATAAGAAGTACGTGTGGGGTAAAGACGAAGAAGAGGCTTTCCAAATACTGAAACAGAAATTTTGTAGCACACCTATCTTAGCATTACCGGATGGGGCGGAAGATTTTGTGGTCTATTGTGATGCATCGATCAAAGGTTTTGGTGCAGTATTGATGCAACGACAAAAGGTCATAGCATATGCTTCTCGACAATTGAGAACTCATGAAGAAAACTATATGACCCATGATCTAGAATTGGGTGTTGTGGTTTTTGCTCTTAGACTATGGATACAGTACTTGTACGGTACGAAGTGTACGGTGTATACCGATCACAAGAGTCTCCAATACATCCTCGATCAAAAAGAGCTTAACATGAGACAACGAAGATGGATTTAACTCTTAAGCCATTACGATTGCGACATCCGTTATCACCCAGGGAAGGCAAACGTGGTGGCTGACGCCTTAAGCCGAAAGGAAAGGGCAAAACCATTACATGTTAGATCATTGGTAATGACGACCACGGTTCTCCCTAAGTTACCAGAACAAATTCTCAAGGCTCAAGAGGAAGCAATGAAAGAAGAAAATGTGAAAGCCAAGAATCTAGGGAAGGGGATCAAACCAATATTTGAGAATCGTCCCGACGGAACCCGATGTTTCGGTAATCGTGTTTGGTTACCATTGTTTGGAGGTTTGAGAGACTTAATCATGCACGAGTCTCATAAATCCGAATANTCTTAGCATTACCGGATGGGGCGGAATATTTTGTGGTCTATTGTGATGCATCGATCAAAGGTTTTGGTGCAGTATTGATGCAACGACAAAAGGTCATAGCATATGCTTCTCGACAATTGAGAACTCATGAAGAAAACTATATGACCCATGATCTAGAATTGGGTGCTGTGGTTTTTGCTCATAGACTATGGATACAGTACTTGTACGGTACGAAATGTACGGTGTATACCGATCACAAGAGTCTCCAATACATCCTCGATCAAAAAGAGCTTAACATGAGACAACGAAGATGGATTGAACTCTTAAGCCATTACGATTGCGACATCCGTTATCACCCAGGGAAGGCAAACGTGGTGGCTGACGCCTTAAGCCGAAAGGAAAGGGCAAAACCATTACATGTTAGATCATTGGTAATGACGACCACGGTTCTCCCTAAGTTACCAGAACAAATTCTCAAGGCTCAAGAGGAAGCAATGAAAGAAGAAAATGTGAAAGCCAAGAATCTAGGGAAGGGGATCAAACCAATATTTGAGAATCGTCCCGACGGAACCCGATGTTTCGGTAATCGTGTTTGGTTACCATTGTTTGGAGGTTTGAGAGACTTAATCATGCACGAGTCTCATAAATCCGAATATTCTATTCATCAGGGGTCAGATAAGATGTATCACGATCTAAAACAATTGTACTGGTGGCCAAATATGAAGGCCGAGATCGTCACCTATGTTGGCAAGTGTCTTACTTGTGCGAAAGTTAAGGCGGAACATGAAAAGCCAACCGGTTTTCTTCAACAACCTGAAATTCCTATTTGGAAATGGGAAAGAATTACCATGGATTTTATCACTAAACTTCCTAGAACTCCAAGTGGGTATGATGCAATTTGGGTCATCGTGGATCGTTTGACGAAATCTGCTCATTTCCTACCAATAAAAGAAACCGACGGTATGGAGAAACTTGCTCGAATATACTTGAAAGAGATTTTTTGTAAACATGGTGTGCCTATTTCGATTATATCCGACAGAGATAGCCGATTCACATCGGGATTCTGGAAGTCACTCCAGAAGGCGTTGGATACAAATCTGGATATGAGTACGGTGTACCACCCACAAACGGATGGTCAAAGCGAGCGAACAATACAATCTTTAGAAGACATGCTAAGGGCGTGTGTGATTGACTTTGGAAGTAGTTGGGATCGAAATTTACCCTTAGTCGAATTCTCCTACAACAATAGTTATCACGTAAGCATCAAGGCCGCACTATTTAAAGCTCTCTATGGACAGAAGTGTAGATCACAGTTTGTTGGAATGAGTTCGGAGATAGCCAACTCGCAGGGCCAGAAATGATTCGTGAAACAACGGAGAAGATTATCCAAATCAAGAACCGTTTTTTAACTGCTCGTAGTCGCCAGAAAAGTTATGCCGATATTAGACGCCGACCTTTGGAGTTTAATGTGGGTGATAGAGTTATGCTCAAAGTTTCACCATGGAAGGGTGTAATTCGTTTTGGCAAACGTGGAAAGCTAAGTCCACGATACATCGGACCATTCAAGATCCTAGCTAAGGTTGGTCCTGTAGCATACACGTTAGAGCTACCCGAAGAACTTCAAGGCATTCATAACGCTTTTCACGTTTCTAATCTCAAGAAGTGTTTATCGGATGAAAGTCTCATCATTCCTTTAGAAGAACTTTGTATCGATGACAAGTTACACTTCATAGAAGAACCAGTAGAGATCATGGATCGTGAAGTGAAACAACTCAAGCAAAGTCGCATCCCCATTGTCAAAGTTCGTTGGGATACCCGACGAGGACCAGAGTTCACATGGGAACGCGAAGATCAAATCAAGACGAAGTATCGTCATCTTTTCACAAGTGAACCGTCAGGAGATAAAGCGAGTTAAGCTCCGGGACGGAGCTCTCTTAAGGGGTACGTGCTGTGACATTTCTAAAAATTTTATGTCATTTATTTTAATAGTTTATTATTAAACTATTTTATTATAAATAATTAACTTCGTCGGAAGTTATCTGTGTACGTTCAATTAAATTCTATCGAGACTAGACTATGTCAAGCCTACACTTTCTATGCTCCATTGTTTCCTTTCAATCCTATTTTAAAAGTCAAAACTCACTTTTTCCATTTTTACGTCAACATTACACTTTTTACATATTGCGCGGTTTAAATTCGTGTTTTCATGGTTTAACCTCAAATAAATCCTCCGATGATCTCACCACTCATCTATACTTCTAAAATTTATTGAGAAAACAAGCTTTAATATTTTTACAAGTTTTACATTTTATTTCTACCCGGTACTACGTTACGCGTCTTAAAAACTCTACGTTTTAATTACCGGGAGCAAAATAAACTAAACGATACATCTAATTGCCAAATTAACTCACAAAAAAAAATAATAAAAAAAAATTAAAAAAAAAAAAAAAAATGGAATTTTTGTGTTTCGGTCTTCTCAACAGACCCTCCCTCTAGTCACAAGTGCCAGGGTCAGGATGAGCGCCCCCCCACGCGCACCAACAAAGCACGTCTGGCGCGCGCTCCTGGCTTTCGCGG
>LBNU01002087.1:164077-203511 GCA_014162995.1 Artemisia annua | reverse complement strand
TTAATTACGTGAGTAAACGCTAAAATTATAGATATGCATATTTGGCCAGGCAGGCCTGTTCGGGTGAGTAGCGCTCACTTGGAGCCTTTATTACCGAACGGACATATAATATTTAGAATTGAGGTAATGGCAATGAATACCTTATGCGGGGCAACTTAAACTTGGCCAAGGTTCGGTGTCATGAGCTCGATGCTATAAATTTGATTTTCCCGACTTGTAAAAGGCCTTTACATGTCTATCGATGATTAATGCTTGTATTCAACTTATTACTTATTAAACACTATGAATTCACTCAACTTTATGTTGACTTTTAGCATGTTTATCTCAGGTCCGTAAGTAACTCCAGCTTGGATGGGCGTCGCAAAGAATGGATATCTATTTGATGGCCCATGTTTAAATAAAAATTCTCATTCGATAATGTTTTAAACTTTTAAACTTATGTAACTTCGGATTATGTTGAAAAACTTTTGGGACCTTGTTAATTCTGATAATTTAACGAATGTGAAAGTTTAAAAACAACTTCGTTTTGAAGTTGTTTACTATATTTGTACAATGTGACTAATGTATAGCACCCCATGTCCCTTTCCGCTGCGATCCTGAAAATGGGGGGGTGTTATAAAATAATTGACTTCTTCCCCATTACTCCATTATATTAGTACTTTACCCATGAGTCCCAATCGTCCCAAAATAATATGTACAAGGATATGACTCGACTTAGCAACCATGTAATCAATTAGACAATTAACTAAGGGTTTAAACAAATGTTGTCACAATAATGCACTAAAGATGAGTGCATACAAGGTGAAGGCGATTTGGGTGTAAATTTGGGGTGGATTGTAAAAAAAATTCTTCCTTTAATTAAAATGCTTAAAGTTAGAAACGAAAAGATAGGCTCGGAGGGGTGTACTAGGGGTATCGTGTACTAAAAATGAGTACAACGCTAAGGTGTGGGAGAATTGCTTGACCAATGAAGTCAATGTAATTATAATACGGGTGTAAAACATTGGTTATCCTAATGCCTATTATCATGTAGTAAATCTAACTACACGAATGTAGTCTCACTTGTGGATTTGGGATGGTCACTAACGCAAGTTCTAGAATCTATAGGCTACCGGTATACATACAAGCATCAACAATGAATGCTTTTCCTAACAATTCTAGGGGCGAACCTCACATATTTGGGGGAAAATTTTTGAGTGGTACGGTTTTTGTGCTAGTCATACAATTCCCTATCCATGAGACGCTTATTATGCCTAAAGTTTCACTCCTATATGTTGTAAAAAATTTAAATTTGGTGCTAAAACTGCCCTAACAAATATTTCCCTCGGTTTTGTTACACATCTACCATTAAACCAAACAAAAATCAAGCGTAATAGCATTTTCTAAGGTGTTTTCATTTACCCCCTTACACTTAAACCGAACATTGTCCCCAATGTTCACATAAAAGATGTAAAAGTAGAAAATGAAAGAATGAAACAAATACTCCCCTGATTCGTTTGATGTGGATCGTGTGGTAACATGNAAAAATCAAGCGTAATAGCATTTTCTAAGGTGTTTTCATTTACCCCCTTACACTTAAACCGAACATTGTCCCCAATGTTCACATAAAAGATGTAAAAGTAGAAAATGAAAGAATGAAACAAATACTCCCCTGATTCGTTTGATGTGGATCGTGTGGTAACATGGTTAGATCTTCTTCCAAGATGATGTAAAATCTCTAAGATCAAAGTGACTCCAAAAGCTTGATGTCATGAACTTGATTCCATGTTCATCTTCTTGTCCAATGTAACCTGTTAAACCTGAGAAAACAATCTAGGCAAACCTTGCGTAAAATCGGCGACAAATTCTATATAAGGATATAATGCTTGTAGAATGAAAGTTTTGCAGATTCATGGAATTAAAGATGCAGTAATTTTTATAATCCGGCATAAAAACTAAATTTTAAAAACTTTTTCTGGAATCAAAGCCTGACGCCGTCAGGTTTTAAAGCCTGACGCCGTCAGAATTGATCTGACAGAATCCTTATGTTTTATTTCCGGAAAATTTCTAGAAAAACAATTACCTTAGTTCCTGGAATCCTGCAAAATTTCATTATGACTCGATACAAGCATTTGACTCGAACAAATACTAATATGTATGTTTATTTTATATCGCTACAATTCATGTTCCAATTCGTTCTTATAAACAAATTTAGATTTCTCTTACACTTATCTTTTGCAAAATACCTTTATATGTAGTTAAGACGAAGTTAAAAATAAAATAAAGCATTTTTACAATCTTAATTTGAAACATGAATCATTAACAATAAAAATAAAACACACACAGAAACAAATAAAATCAAACAAACAAACACACAAAACAAATAAAACTTGGGTCGCCTCCCAAGAAGTGCTTTTCTTTATTAACGAGTCTTGTAGCTAGACTCAAAGTCACGGTCACCTAGTATCACTAATGCTCACGTACCCAAGTGTGAGCCATCTAATTGTTGCCTTGTCTCTCTTATAGTCATCACTTAGCTCTAAACATCCGCAATAATACCTTTTATTCTTTTCATGGGGATATTTGATCCCTTTTCTTATATCCTTCTCACTAAAAATATCGCGAGGGGGGAGCCTATTGCATCCCTCAATAGAAAAATTCTTGAATCTAGGGTGTGCACGGGGCATTTGATAAGCAAAAATCCTCGTCCCCGTCTGAAAATGTAATTAACTCTTCCATGAGTTTTTCGTCTAACTTGGTTAACCATTTGAAGGGCTTTCCAAACACAACTTGGGTTAAGTTACTATCGACAAACTCTCCTAGATCTTCCAACAAACACATGCAATGTCTTGGCCCTAGCAACGGTATTATCTCCTTGATATTCTAACTCATTTACCATGATTTTATTGTATTCAGCACGTGAAATTATGTTCATTGGTAAGGATGAATTAAGGTAGGCGTCAAAGCTTCTAAATCTAATTTTGCAAGGAAATTGAATATTAAACAAACTATCTTTCTCAATCTTTGTTCTAGGGTCAACATAATTGATAGGGTTAGCTCTTTCCTCTCCTTCAGGATCATCTACCACTTCCCTATCCCCTAGGTCCTCATCGGAATCCGACGAATAATAAAAAGGGCCATTTTCATGGTCGGTGTCACGGTCAGATTCGTCCATATCAGAATTGTTGTCAAAGTGATGATCGGGTGATAGGTTTAGTGGGTTTTCGTTTTCAATAATAGGGGGCAGGTTGGGTAACTGAAAATTCCTACGACGGAAAACACGAATAACAGGGATCAAACGATCAATATTACTCATGAAGAAGTACTACGACAAAGGCACAAAGAATAAGATAGACTAAAGAAAACCTAGAAAAATAAAAATAAAAATCTCACTAGAAAGGAATCTAAAGAGTAGACCTAAATAAAAATAAAATTTTCAACCTAAGCAATAACTATTCCCCGGCAACGACGCCAAAAACTTGATAGCGTGGGTTTTGCAACCTTTGAACGTAGGTTTTACCTCTCAAGGGATCTTGAGAAGCTTACAACCCCCACCAAGCAGTGTACCTGACCGATGTAGTATAGTGAAGTGGCAAGTACCGGGGGATTGATCGTTCTCTCGGGGAATAGTATCGTTAGGCTTGAAAAGCTACTCTAATTAGGTCTAGGGGTTGAGGGATGATTCTTTTTGTATTTTTATATTTTATGAAAGCAAGTAAAAATCTCGGGTTTTGGAAGAGTGGGCAGAATTAGTTGCTGGTCAACTAACCCAAATAACTACTTTTGCAATTAAATTAAAATAACAAGAAAAAGTAAATGGTTGTGAAACTTATATGAGAGAAAAATGTGTTTACTTAGATTTCCTTACTCCCTAGCTATCTTTTACATGTTAATTGGGTTGTTGTAATTCTGTGGATGACGGGTTGTATTCCTTTAAACCATTCGTAGGGCGTGTACGATCTTCCCTAACTCTATAAGCTCCTACTTCACTCCTATGTCGAGCCGACTTAAAGCTCCTAACATGGGATCATTAGAATTCGCTCATGCATTAAATACAACCATATAATCGTAGTACACATCCGATTCATGTTTCTTAAGACGTTCAAGCAAGTTACCGTATAGGAGGTTAGCCAGTTTTCTTAAGCCTAACATCGACTTCACCCACCCACAACAATCACAAACAAACCAACAACATATAATCAATAGCTAGGTTTCATTAGATCCAAGCAAATACAATAAAGAACTAGCCTAGCATGTTAATCGAAAGACAAGCATAAGATATAATCAAACAACACATAGACATATTGGTTGATTTGGAAGAAGACTTATCTTTAATTAAGCATCCAAGTTTCAAGGGTAAAAAACCCTTAAAAATACTGTAAAACACGAGCTAGGGTTTTTCCCAAAAGCTGCACACCTAATGAATAAAAATTAGACGAATATATATAGAATTTAAAATCTGACAGCGTCACGTTATAGAGTGTGACGCCGTCACCTCGCCGCCAAAACACTTCTCGGATTGCTCAGATCCAACTCTGACGCCGTCCCCTTATAAACTCTCTCGGCCGTCTCCCTTTGTGCTAAAATGTGATGACCTACATCCAGTAACACGTGACGCCGTCCCCTTATAAACTCTCTGGGCCGTCTCCCTTTGTGCTAAAACGTGACGACCTACATCCAGTAACACGTGACGCCGTCACGTATAATTTCGCCAAAATCTTTCTGGGGCATCAAGTGAAAAAATAATCCACCTTGTTGTCAAAGACTGACGCCGTCACCTGGTAAAGCGTGACGCCGTCAGGTACAATTTCCAGCATATTTTGTGACTTTGTCATTTTCTTCACTTTTATGCTCCAAAACGTCCAAAATGCTTCCTTTTCTAGATTTCCTCTTCAAAGTACCTAAAATGATAAAAGTAACGATTTAAGGCAATATTTGATCAAGTAATTACGGATTAGGGCTTAAATGACCCCAATAAAGCGTAACACTTTTCGCCTCATCGTATAGTATTTGTAGCTAGAAATAATAATATCAATCATTGGTACAGTAGAGACATGTAGGGAGTAATGGTAACCCACTCGGGTTTGCAGCAAAAGTTTCGGATGGATAAGCAAATTTTTAATGAACTGATTTGTCGACTCAAGTTTTTAAATGATAATTTGGAGTTAGTGTTGTGACAGTAGAATATTTGGAAAGACAAGGGGCAATGGACCAAATGTGTTGATGTGAGATCCCAAAAAGGAATTTGACAACTCAAAGTATTGATGATATACTGTGTCGATAAGATAGTCTTTCTTTTCTTTTTTCTTTTTTTTAACTTGGCTTAGTTTCCATTCAAAGAAGCATGTGCGTGTCAGATGAGGTTTGACAATGCTTGTTGCATAATCATGAAAGTAGATAGTTATATATATATAATTTTTGTTATCCAAATCTTTAGTCTTAGTTTCAATTTGTGTGAGGGCTTGCAAGACATAGGGTACATCTGTTTGTAGAAATAAAAAGGAAGGGGTATGTTTATGTCCAAGCTATAAGGGTGCGTTTCGTTTATAAGTTAATAACGAAAGAAAAAGGATATAGAGAGTGTTTGTAGGCTGGCGTCGCAAGGCCTAAAGAAACGGAAGGATAGATGATAATAATAATAATAATAATAATAATAATAGTAATAGTAATAATAATAATAATAGTAATGATGATAATAATAATAATAATAATAATAATAATAATAATAATAATAATAATAATAATAATAATAATAATAATAATAATAATAATAATAATAATAATAATAATAATAAAGACTTATTGGGCTTGTTAAGAGATTAAAGTCAAAATAAATTACGGGTGTTCGTTTGGTTCGTCAATGAGCGGTCCAAGGCCCAAATTAATTTAGGGTGTGTTAGGGTTTGTTAAATCATTGTGGTATGCGTGTGAGCTCGTTCCAAGTGAAATGTGAACCATGTGACATAGATATGATTTGTAATTGTATTGGTAAAGAAAAAAAATTAACTCATAATAATGGTTAATCAAACTTGAAATTTCTGAATTAATTCGAGTTTATCACTACTTAATAACTGGTTAAATTACGAGGTATTACAAATGTGCAAATGTTTAATGTTACCATTTTATCTATCACATGGGCGTATCCACCTCGTCCCATTGTATGCTGATAAAGAGACTTGGGACGCGCCACTTTTGCTAAAGCAGATCTCATCTTGCAACACAAAATCATAAGGTGTTTAGATGTAGTAATGTTGATTTAGTTAACTAATATATATGAAAATAGCAAAAGTGAAAGATATTTGAACTTGAATAAAAATGACTAGTAACACCTTGTATTCCTCGGTGGCCGTGTGCTTTACAAAATTGACCCAATCTTCGGCTTTTAAAATTGGAGTATACTTAGCCGGGACTTCATTTAGCTNCAAATCTTTAGTCTTAGTTTCAATTTGTGTGAGGGCTTGCAAGACATAGGGTACATCTGTTTGTAGAAATAAAAAGGAAGGGGTATGTTTATGTCCAAGCTATAAGGGTGCGTTTCGTTTGTAAGTTAATAACGAAAGAAAAAGGATATAGAGAGTGTTTGTAGGCTGGCGTCGCAAGGCCTAAAGAAACGGAAGGATAGATAATAATAATAATAATAATAATAATAATAATAATAATAATAGTAATAGTAATAATAATAATAATAATAATAATAATAATAATAATAATAATAATAATAATAATAATAATAATAATAATAATAGTAATAATAACAATAATAATAATAATAATAATAATAATAATAATAATAAATTATGGGCGTTCGTTTGGTTCGTCAATGAGCGGTCCAAGGCCCAAATTAATTTAGGGTGTGTTAGGGTTTGTTAAATCATTGTGGTATGCGTGTGAGCTCGTTCCAAGTGAAATGTGAACCATATGACATAGATATGATTTGTAATTGTATTGGTAAAGAAAAAAAATTAACTCATAATAATGGTTAATCAAACTTGAAATTTCTGAATTAATTCGAGTTTATCACTACTTAATAACTGGTTAAATTATGAGGTATTACAAATGTGCAAATGTTTAATGTTACCATTTTATCTATCACATGGGCGTATCCACCTCGTCCCATTGTATGCTGATAAAGTGACTTGGGATGCGCCACTTTTGCTAAAGCAGATCTCATCTTGCAACACAAAATCATAAGGTGTTTAGATGTAGTAATGCTGATTTAGTTAACTAATATATATGAAAATAGCAAAAGTGAAAGATATTTGAACTTGAATAAAAATGACTAAGTAACACCTTGTATTCCTCGGTGGCCGTGTGCTTTACAAAATTGACCCAATCTTCGGCTTTTAAAATTGGAGTATACTTAGCCGGGACTTCATTTAGCTTAGAAAGTGTATTTTGGTTGGGCAATATATACTTTTCTGTCAATTTCCTTCTGAAATTCCTTAGAAGTTGACCAAGACGATTCATTATCAGCTTTCGGAGTGTCAAGTCAACATCAAAATATCACTGCAAAGATTAAGACAATGTTGCTAATTAGTTTCACATAATGTAAATGCAGAGGTAAAATTATTAACACCTTGTAATAACAAGTCCAAAGACACCTTTTTGAAATTCCTCTTCGGTACCCTTTTTAACGAGAACAAACACGGCCAAAACAATCAATTTCTTAACCAACCCATTACCACGTCTTATACTCTTTTACTTCAGTTTACCCATAACATTTTAGATACTCACAACATCACACTTGAGTCGACACATACTCTTTCCAAAAAGTTTACACACATTTTATGACAATAAAACTGACACACATGCATTCACACTATCGTATATCTAATCAGGCCAAATTAAATTATACCACAACATATTCGAATGCTTCCAACACAGAAATAAGGTCGACATATATGTATTATGGATTCGAGATGTCATGCTACATATATATTTCATGCTATATTACTAGGTTCAAATATAGTATATGCATACCGTGATTTCGTCCCACATTTTATCTCTTGCTTCTGAATCAACCTTCTTCCAGGATAGAATCCTGACACGTATATGCTCACGAACCAAGTCTCCCAAAAAAACTGGAAAATAATGCTCTGTCTTTTCCTGATATCCTATTCAGTGCATTGAAGGTTACACTGAGCTTCTCACCATCGGGTTTTCCATATTCCCTTCGAAACTTTGCTAACCTGGTTATGCCCCTCTTTTTTACATACCCTTGGTTGTTTTCAGCTTCCTCACCCTCATCAAAATACGCCTCTGATTCATAACCTAAATTGTGATCAATTTCAGTATCAGAATTATCCAAATGATCATGCTTATTGGCTTAAGTGTCCATGATTCGTCAGAAGCAATGTGTAAAAGAAAATTAGTAAACTTAATTGGTAAATAATGGTATAAAAAGTTCTATTTGTATTGTTTTTATGGAAGCCTGATTTTATGGAGAAAAAATATGGCGAGATTGGGCAGTTTTTCAAGTAAGGAAACCAAAATTTCCCAAGTTATTTTTAAAATTTTGGCTGAAATTTGGCTCCATATTTCATAATTTTAAATTTGGCTCTAAAGTGAAAATTAAGCCTTTAAAATATTTCATTTTTTGGCTGCACTTTAAATATTTATTAAAAAATCAAATTTATGAAATATCTAACAATTTTTGAAACCAAAACCCATGACAGAAATGGTGCTTTCCCACACTCCCAAACACACATATAACTTCAAACCCGCTGTCCCAAACACATATATAACTGCATACACACTAAAATCACCACACGGCGCATACAAATGAACAATAAATTTAAAGGGAACCGTACCTGCAAACAACAACAAACCCTTTGGTAATACACTCTGAATTTGTGCCTCTCTTTGTGTGGCAACGTTGATAAACTTCTAAGGAACTTACGGTCCCACCTTTTTCCTTTTCCTACGAATCGAACATTTTAAGTTACATAAAAAAAATATTTTAAGATACTATAATATATCTTTATCATTCTTAGACGATGTTGATCAATCCGAATTGAGCCAGCAATATGTTTTGAAACCTGTCCATCAACCAAGGTGCTCCTATCTTCACGACCAGCTTTCGACTTTCTTTTCCATGCAGTGGTATTCCACACCCTATCAACCATGTCAGACCAATCTTCTGGCACAATCAAAAGTGGGGGATAGGTCCACGTCCTATTGCCCTTGCCTATATCCTACCCTCTGTCTCCCCGTTTAGCTACAAACGGGTCGCAATTAATAGAACCACTACTACGTCCACCTCTACCACCATCTGTACATGTTGGTCTAACTACATGCCTATTGCCCTCATCAATATACTCACGTATATCTCCCCGGTTATCTGCAAACCGGTCACCGTACCCAGAAGCACTTGAAAAAGCTAATTAGTCTAAATAAATCTCACAATCAACTAGATAGGAATATAAGATACTCTGAGAATCAAATTTCAATGGAAATAACCAAGAAATGAACTAGTAATGGGCTTATGAATATGAGCTAATAAGAAGACTTCACTAGTGCAGGGGAGCTTTAGACCAAATAGACAACTAAAAGCCCTTAGTAAGCTAATTAGAAAATATTAAAAAATTATAAGAAAATATGGATTAAGATGTTTAGCTACCAATATTTAAAATTCCAAAAGATTACCAATTTTACTAAGAAACAAAGAAATGAAAAATCAAATCAAAAATGGATTTGTAAACTATTTTTGGATTTTTGACTTTTTTCAATGAACTTTAAAGTTGACTTATATGAGATTTAATCTAATCCAATTGACTGAATATGTTATATTAAGCTTATATATGAGTGGATTAAGCTATAAAAACTAAATATGCAACTACTACTAATATTATGCAACCTAAAAACCAAGGTTGCAAAAATCGTGAATCGGTAGTGAGGCGGTCGACCACCTTGTGGCTTGTAATCGGTCTAGGCGGGATTAATCGGTGATTAATCGGATTAGCATTTCTGGCAAATTTTGGGTATTTTCGGCAAGTTTTGGGTTTTTCCGGCTAGTTTTAGGTATTTTCAGCAAGATTTTTTTAAAAAAAACAACATGTAATAGATTTAAATAGTTCCTATAAGTGGTCAAAATAATTTTGCGGTGAGTTTTGGGTACTTCCGACAAGATTTGTAGGTTTCTAGTATGTTTGACCACCATTGACCGCCGTTGATCGCCGTTGACCATGGTTGACCTTTTTGTTAGACCCAGTTACATAAATCGGCAAGGTTGGTTGCCCTGTAACGCCTAGGCGGTGATTAATCGGCCCTGTAGACCTTGTTTTGCTACACTGCTAAAAACTATCACAGTGAATGCATATAAGAGACTAAAATGATTTTGACTATTTTATGAAGTGATCACTGGTTTTTATGCTATTACTATGTTATTCTACTCTATTATAGGCTATTTTCACTAGATGCAAGCACTGAAACAAAAGAACACAGATTAAACTATAAGCTATATGCAACTATTTAATACTAAAGTTATGCAGTAACAAACACTTAATGCTAACTTTACACTACTGATGCAATGAAACATTTAGACAAATACAGAGCAAAACAGAGCACTTCATTATACCACTTCAACACCTCATTTCACTTTCTTTGCTATAACCAAATTCATAATTTACTTTCTTAAACCTACACTTGCTATAACCATGAGACAAGCAAGCGGTATAACAAAATACAAATCCATTCATACACAAGTAGTATAAGACAAGCACAAAAAACTGAACATAGACAACAACCTCTGAGATTCTAGATAGTTTAACCATAATTTTCATTAACATAGGAAAGATAACTGATTAAATGATGTTGCATAGATTGTTCAGACTTCGTAGACGCTTAATTAGAAACCATCACATTCTACATTGTTCATAATTCATAGATTTACATAAGCAAGACAAAATACATAACATAAAAGATGAAACTTAGCAAAAGAAACCACCTGATGTGTTCTCCGGTGTGTACAAGTTTTAAAAATTTATAAACACGCTTATCCGATTATCTTTTAACTATTAACACATACGAGCAAGTATACTCGTCCGTTTTAGTAAAGGTGGGTAAGTCGAGATCGTCCCAAGGGATTTTGGTGATTAAAGTATTATAAACTAGTTTGTATTAAAAAGGGTTGTCAATCCTAATTAACGAAAATTTAAGTATTCAAGAAACAATTATAACTAAACATATACTTGTGTAAAATGCTATAATCAATCATTTGGAGTATTCATGTTAAGCTTGGTGTAAACTTGTTATGATGCACAACTTTAATATGAATGACTAACAATCAATGATGTTTATCATGTTAAACCACTACTAGAATTCAATCATCTAGTTACTTCCTTTCGGCCTAAGACAACTAGAATAATAATTCCGTTAACACAATGTTGTTTAAAAAGCAATTCTTTACTTATGAATTCCTACGAATCCTTTCGGCCTTATTTCGTGATGAAATCTTCTCAAATCCATTTTAAAGAGTAAACATGATTCTTGTCACACACCATATCCCATACTAATTCGTGCACTAACTTTTTGGAATAAAAACATTAAGAAAACCCTTTCGGCCAATATTCCCAAAGATGTTTTTATCAACAAATTAAGCAAGATTAGATATTATCCCAACAAGCTCATAAATTAAGAAGAGTTTTCATGCGTCACCTTTTTAAAGAAAAGAATACTCCATGACTAATTACATCATTCACACAAGTATATACCAAATTACTCCATATCAATTATATTAAAACACAAGTAGTAAACAAAACATTCATTAAATTCAAAGTAACAATAGTTCATTGTGAATAAACAAGATATACCTAGCTTGAGAATTACAAGAACTAGAATTGTAGAACTATAGCAACCACGCGCCTCCAAACGACTACTAAAACAACTTAAACCGCAACACCACACTCGAACCAAACTCTTGAGACTTTAACTCAGAGTTTCCTGGACTTTTTAAAGAGTAAAGTAACCTTTTGGGAAAGTAGTAAGTACTTAGTGCAAGCCTTACTATAGATTAAGTATATTTTATTTTGTATCTAGCCTTGGATATGTTTTTATAGCCACCAAGCCACTTCTTTCCCAAGGAAAAACGTCCTCCAGGAGTTATTAGCTAAAAATGATCAGCCACCAATGATAATGAGAAGTAAATTCGCCAATAAATGCAACCTTGTAACTGCAGCACCAATCCAACCGATCGGTAATACATCCAACCGATCGGTTGGTTCTTCTGACCCAATCCAACCGTTCCGGTTGCGGGCTCCAACCGAACGGTTGGATGAGACCTGTAACCAACTTTTTTGATTTTTCTTTTCTTTTCTTTGTCGCATGTTTTCTCCTTCATCGTGGTGTTGATTTCTTCCATAGAACTTGATATTATCTCGCCATATGAACGTAGAAATCTTGAATCTATCAAATCCTTGAGTCCTTGCGTGATTCTTCACTTGATTCCTTCTCGAAAATCTCCAATTATACACGTTCACTTCATTTCTTCATCTTTTTCATCACTTTTTCCTGTTTTTGGCTACATTTGCTTTTTCCACGATTAAGTAACAAGAACATACAAATATGGCCCAATATGGTACATAAAACGTACCTAAAAACATGTATAATTTACGTGTTATCACCACCACATCCATAGCCAGCCAACCCTTCAACCATTCAACTGTTCAACCTCCTCTTCCTTGATCTGGACTTACTCCCCAACAACCTTAATGAGTGCACTATCCTAACATCATTAAATAACAAGTATAGAACATCTGGAAATCATCAATTGCAAGAAAACTCGTTCTAAAATAAACCCCCAATTCAATTCGATTTTTCAATTAATTAATTCTTCCTCAAGACTTAATCAATCAATCTAATTCTTTTTGCAATGTCTTCCATTATCGATTACCCACTTATCCTCAAAAGATTACATCTTAATTCACACTATATCAAAAATACCCAAATCTTGACCTAATTTCAATAATCCGAATTAAAACTTAATTAAAGCTAATTGATGATGTTACTTACTTGTTTTGGAGCCATGAATGATATCCTAACTCTCCTGCAACTCTTACTCAACTTGTAGTGGTCGAATTTCTAGACCCAATTTGGTGGATTGGTGTGTGTGGGTTTCTTGTGATTTTTGAAAAGTTGGGTTTATATATTCAATTCCATCCGTTCAGCTTTCAATCCATCCGTTTTGGACAAAATTTTTTCCAAAACTTGATTTTTCAAAACCCCAACACTTAGTTTACTTGATACAAGTAACTAAAGTGTTTTACTTTTAACCAAACCATTTTTTTGTATATAAATTTTTCCACCACACTACCACAATTGGTCTATAACTTCTATTCTTAACAAAACTAATTCAACTAAAATCTTAAAACTCAAACTCTTATTAAGACATAAAACATAACATGAAACTTAAAACCTAAAAACATAAATAGATAAATTAATAGTCTTAACCATAAAGCTTAAAATGAAAAATGCATAAAAATTAAAATCAAACTAAGTAGCACAAGAAGTGCTTTATTCTTGCAAATTGCTCATCGTTGCTCCTTTAGCTTTAAAATATTCATTCCTAAGAATGTCTTCACTTTGGTACTTCCCGGATATCTTCCGGTTTGTCTTTTGCGTTTTGAATCTCCTTGCAAAGTTTCTCCCGCTCGGGCATACAATATGAAATTTGACATGCCACTCGCCATCACCTTCTTCATTTTTGTAGTATCTAGGTCCATCGGGCCTCCACTCCAAATTTTTAAGTTCAACCGGTAACGATCCAAGAAAATTTGTGAGTTTATTAAACACAAAAATATTTTTAAATGGGTTAAAGAAAGCCTCCATAGCAAGAGCTCTCTCCATTTCATCCTCTATATCAAAGAAACTAGGTGTCAATGGCCCATACTTTGGCCTTCCCTCATCATCTCTTCCAACTTCAAAACAACCAAAGTATTCCTCTTCTTCTTCATCCATACAATCTCTCCTTCCTCTCCTAGGCTTAGGGTAATAGGTGTGCTTAAGAATTCCATCATTAATGGTCATAGTTCCATGCCCCATATCTATTATTGCTCCACATGTTCTTAAGAAAGGTCTCCCCAACAAAATTGGTAACTCCTTATCAACCGGAATGTTTAACACAAGAAAATCACACAAAAATGCTTGGTAGCCAATTTGAACACGCACATTCTTAACTTCTCCCATAGCCTTAGCTTTCGAATTATCCGCCATTGTTAAGTTTGATTGGTTAGGTTGTGGGTTACAAAGGCCTAACCTTTGGTACAACGGATAAGGCATCACACTAATGCTTGACCCCGTGTCGGCCAATGCATACATAGGAGTGGTCCCATTCACTTTCATTGGTAAGACAAAGTTCCCCGGATCACTCATTTACTTTGGAAGCCCGTTTTCCACTATCCTCTCTCTCTCAACTTCATCAAAAGTCGTATCCTCCAACCTTGACCTTGCCATCATGACCGCATCTAACTTTTTCCTATGAGTCATGTAGTTATTCAAAACCTCAATCTCCGTCTTCTTTTCCATGAGTTCATGGATCTTCTCCTCTAAATTCTCCAATATCGCTTCTTTTTGTTCCTTTGTCAACGGTTGGGTAACTTTGGGTGAATTTGGTGGTGTGCTTAGTAGTGATGATGATGATGATGTGGAATTGGTTTCTTTTGGGTTGGAGGGTTGGGTGAGTTTGTTCATTGGTGCTTTCTTCCTATTGGCTTTACCCATTTTGCAAACTTCTTCCTTCCCTTCCTTTTTCTCTTCCATACCTTCACATAACTCCGCTAATATCACATCCACTTCTTTCTCCTCCTCCAAATCACTTATGTTTATCCGTAATTCACTAAGTGCAAAGTCCACCGTACATTTGGTAGTCACAAGAAATTCCCTACCGAAAACAACTTCCGGTTCATCAGAATTGCAATAATCAAGAACAACAAAGTCAACCTTAAAAATGTGTCCATGAATATTCCCTTTCACATCCTTAACCTTCTTCCTTCCATAATCCTCATAATCAAGACGAACAAAACCAAGCTTATCTACAACATCCTCCGTTATGTAGTTGTCCCCATACTCCATATTCAATTGTGCATCCCAAGCCTTGACCCCTTCCACCGCATAAGGTGTAGAAAACCTCATGTGTGGGGCATCAAACTCCTTAGGTGGAGCTCATGTGAAAACAACCACTCTCTTTTTAGGTTCCCTAGGCAAACAAACATCATTCTCTCCAACTACTTCTCCATTTTCCAAATCCGTTTTCGCTTTCTCCAACATGCTTTCCAATTTCTCTAAATAATCGCCCGAATCTTTGAACATATCCTCCAAGTTCCTTAAGTATTCCGAAATTTGACTTAAACTCTCCATTTCACTAAAGCAAATTACTAACTATAACATAACCATCAATAAAACAACCAAATCATTAGCGTCGGGGTTAGTCATAATAAAAAATAAACTTATAATAAAACAATACCTTATAAACTAGCAACTCAAAATAAAAATCACTAAAAATTTTACCGAGGCAACCATCCGTTCGGTTGGACATCCAACCGATCGGTTGGTTTGTTGCACAACTTCTAACCGGATCGGTTACGGGTTGTAACCGATCGGTTAGATTGAACCTCTATTTTTTTTTAATTACTAAATATTAAAACTTAATTCTGGAAAATAACTTCTATCTTAATTATTTAATTAAAAACTAAAAACCATTCATTACCACTAATAATTTAATTAATTAAAACATAAATTAATTGAAACATTAAAACATTTAAAATCATTAAGATCATTAACTTTACTTTAAATGTCATAAACTAAATTAACTAAATTTAATTAACTTAAACTAACTACTAATTAAAACATTTAATTCATATCATAAACTTAATTCAAAATTCTAATTAATTAAATTAACTCAAACAATTAAAACTAGTCATAAGTAATAACGTAATTATTATTAATTAATCATAACTAATCATAAAAACACAAAAACAACAAAAATAAAATAACTAAAAAAAAAATACCGAGAGTTCCATCCGATCGGATGGAAATCCATCCGATCGGTTGGATTAAAAAAAATTACTCTTTTTTTTTTACTTTTTATTATTATCAACTCAAATTTTATGGTTAACAAACTAAAATACTAACAAATCTAATTAAATCCCCGGCAGCGGCACCAAACACTTGATGTGTTCTCCGGTGTGTACAAGTTTTAAAAATTTATAAACACGCTTATCCGATTATCTATTAACTATTAACACATACGAGCAAGTATACTCGTCCGTTTTAGTAAAGGTGGGTAAGTCGAGATCGTCCCAAGGGATTTTGGTGATTAAAGTATTATAAACTAGTTTGTATTAAAAAGGGTTGTCAATCCTAATTATTGAAAATTTATGTATTCAAGAAACAATTATAACTAAACATATACTTGTGTAAAATGCTATAATCAATCATTTGGAGTATTCATGTTAAGCTTGGTGTAAACTTATTATGATCCACAACTTTTATATGAATGACTAACAATCAATGGTGTTTATCATGTTAAACCACTACTAGAATTCAATCATCTAGTTACTTCCTTTAGGCCTAAGACAACTATAATAATAATTCCATTAACACAATGTTGTTTAAAAAGCAATTCTTTACTTATGAATTCCTACGAATCCTTTCGGCCTTATTTCGTGATGAAATCTTGNTGTCATAAACTAAATTAACTAAACTTAATTAACTTAAATTAACTACTAATTAAAACATTTAATTCGTATCATAAACTTAACTAAAACTTCTAATTAATTAAATTAACTCAAACAATTAAAACTAATCATAACTAATAACGTAATTATCATTAATTAATCATAACTAATCATAAAAACACAAAAACAACAAAAATAAAATAACTAAAAAAAAATTACCGAGAGTTCCATCCGATCGGATGGAAATCCATCCGATCGGTTGGATTAAAAAAAATTACTCTTTTTTTTTTTTTACTTTTTATTATTACCAACTCAAATTTTATGGTTAACAAACTAAAATACTAACAAATCTAATTAAATCCCCGGCAGCGGCACCAAACACTTGATGTGTTCTCCGGTGTGTACAAGTTTTAAAAATTTATAAACACGCTTATCCGATTATCTATTAACTATTAACACATACGAGCAAGTATACTCGTCCGTTTTAGTAAAGGTGGGTAAGTCGAGATCGTCCCAAGGGATTTTGGTGATTAAAGTATTATAAACTAGTTTGTATTAAAAAGGGTTGTCAATCCTAATTATCGAAAATTTAAGTATTCAAGAAACAATTATAACTAAACATATACTTGTGTAAAATGCTATAATCAATCATTTGGAGTATTCATGTTAAGCTTGGTGTAAACTTATTATGATCCACAACTTTTATATGAATGACTAACAATCAATGGTGTTTATCATGTTAAACCACTACTAGAATTCAATCATCTAGTTACTTCCTTTCGGCCTAAGACAACTATAATAATAATTCCGTTAACACAATGTTGTTTAAAAAGCAATTCTTTACTTATGAATTCCTACGAATCCTTTCGGCCTTATTTCGTGATGAAATCTTGTCAAATCCATTTTAAAGAGTAAACATGATGCTTGTCACACTCCATATCCCATACTAATTCGTGCACTAACTTTTTGGAATAAAAACATTAAGAATACCCTTTGGGCCAATATTCCCAAAGATGTTTTTATCAACAAATTAAGCAAGATTAGATATTATCCCAACAAACTCATAAATTAAGAAGAGTTTTCATGCATCACCTTTTTAAAGAAAAGAATACTCCATGACTAATTACATCATTCACACAAATATATACCAAATTACTCCATATCAATTAATATTAAAACACAAGTAGTAAACAAAACATTCATTAAATTCAAAGTAACAATAGTACATTGTGAATAAACAAGATATACCTAGCTTGAGAATTACAAGAACTAGAATTGTAGAACTATAGCAACTACGCGCCTCCAAACGACTACTAAAACAACTTAAACCGCAACACCATACCCGAACCAAACTCTTGAGACTTTAACTCAGAGTTTCCTGGACTTTTTAAAGAGTAAAGTAACCTTTTGGGAAAGTAGTAAGTAATTAGTGCAAGCCTTACTATAGATTAAGTATATTGTATTTTGTATCTAGCCTTGGATATGTTTTTATAGCCACCAAGCCACTTCTTTCCCAAGCAAAAACGTCCTCCAAGAGTTATTAGATAAAAATGATCAGCCACCAATGATAATGAGAAGTAAATTCGCCAATAAATGCAACTTTGTAACTGCAGCACCAATCCAACCGATCGGTAATACATCCAACCGATCGGTTGGTTCTTCTGACCCAATCCAACCGTTCCGGTTGCGGGCTCCAACCAAACGGTTGGATGAGACCTGTAACCAACTTTTTTGATTTTTCTTTTCTTTTCTTTGTCGCATGTTTTCTCCTTCATCTTGGTGTTGATTTCTTCCATAGAACTTGATATTATCTCGCCATATGAACGTAGAAATCTTGATCTATCAAATCCTTGAGTCCTTGCGTGATTCTTCACTTGATTCCTTCTCGAAAATCTCCAATTATACACGTTCACTTCATTAATTCATCTTTTTCATCACTTTTTCCTGTTTTTGGCTACATTTGCTTTTTCCACGATTAAGTAACAAAAACATACAAATATGGCCCAATATGGTACATAAAACGTACATAAAAACATGTATAATTTACGTGTTACCACCACCACATCCATAGCCAGCCAACCCTTCAACCATTCAACTGTTCAACCTCCTCTTCCTTGATCTCGACTAACTCCCCAACATCCTTAATGAGTGCTTCCAGCCCCTCCAGCTTTGTCCTCGTAGCCTCCCTGTCAGCCCTAAGATCAATCAAATGGTCATGATGCTCCTCAGCTCCAAGGGCTTCCATCGTTGTGGTGGCCTCTTCGTGCATCCTATTGATATAGCCACGGAGATTGGATATTTGTTGTTGTTTGAAGAAACTCATATAGCCATCCACTTCAGTCTCCCCACTAAAAGCAATGAGTTCTTCAATCACACGCCTTGCAAGTTGGTTGGGACCGTTTGGTGCAGCCATTGATAAAGAGATTGGGTACAATAGGAATGATTAGATTTTTTATAAAAATTGTAGAAGAAGAGTGATATGGATGGAGATGGGGTAAGAGTGATTTATATAGGGGACTTGTGTGGTGGAGATGTGTGTTGTGAACAGAGGTGTGATTAAAACCATTTGGAAGCATCATGACGTTTGGTTTGCAGGCGGCGGTTTTTCACTAAAATCGAGGGGATACGTACTTTAGAGATGATGAAATTATGAAAACGTTTAAAAGCGTGTGTAAAACTATAAGAAATGGCAAACTAAGTCCTCCTTCTTTTAAACTATCACTATAAATTAGGGGTGTAGATCGGTTTGGTTATCTGGTTGTTCAATTAGTTTTGTTTTGTTAAATGGGTTATATTTTTGTTCGGATCATTAAACACATAAACGTGTAAAGACATATGAAAAACAGACGTAAACGAACAAAAATGGACTAAACCGGTAGAAAACGTGTAAGAAGGTAACAAAAGGTATGAAACGTAAGAAAATGTACGATAATGTGTAAAACAGACATAACCGTATGAAAACAGAGGTAAACGTGCAAAATAGTTGGAAACGTCTATAAACTTACGAAAACGGACAAAAACCTATAGAAACGGTCTAAACATGAAAAAATGGGCGAGAACGTGTAAACACGGACGAAAACATGTAAACACGGTCGAAAACGTATAGAAACTGACGAAAACGTATAAAAAGGACAAGGACGTATGAAAACTGACGAAAATGTACCAAAACAGATGAAAAATGACAAAAACCTACGAAAACAGACAAAAACGTTTAGAAACAGACTAAAACATGACTAAACGGGCGAGAAAAAGTAAACACGGACGAAAACATGTAAACACAGATGAAAATGTATAAAAACCGACCAAGAAGGACAAAGACGTATGAAAACGGACGAAACGTATCAGAACAGATGAAAAATGACAAATACCTAGTAAAACAAACAAAAACGTGTAGAAACGGACTAAACCATGAAAAAACGGGCGCTAACGTGTAAACACGGATTAAAACATGTAAACACGGACACAAACGTATCATATAACCTAAAGATACCCCATGACAGCTTCACACAGTGTTCAGATTATACGTATATGAGTTACTGATTTTATGGCCTCCTCAAATGTGAAAATTACCATGCCCGCCTTTAATAACTTTAATACAGTTCCTATAACCTTCACACTGTAATTATACACCTACCAAGGCAGTGCAACCCATGCATGACCGGTGATAATGGCTAATTCACGTGGTAGGTCATGGGTATTAGGTTATAGTTACATTCATTAATGGGTATTTGACATCATATCGACATTGGGTTATAGTTGGTTAGAGTGTCATATATGTTACGACATGATTAAATCAAGAGTCAAATTGCTAACGTAAAATATTTTTCATGTTCGTTCACTTAATAAATAAACGAACATAAACGATCATTTACCGAACGATTCATGGTTCGTTCACTTAATAAATAAACAACATAAAGGAACTTTTACTGAACGTTTCATGTAATGTTCACTGAACGTTCAGTTTGTTTACATCCCTAGATACGGGATTCTAAAAGGCCGGGAAATACTAATTTGAAGTTTGCAATAACTGCATAAAGTTTAGAATCTCGTAAGTAGGGCTGTAAATGAACTGAATCATTTATTAATCGTGTCGAGAAAGTCAACCCTTACCTAGCCGCTCTGCATAACATGTGTAACTATTTGTGACCCGTTTAACATTATTAAGTAAATAGGTCAAGCGGTGCATACTTTCATGTTAGTGGCTTATATACTTAAACTGGTTCACGGGTTTACATGTTGAATACATACTCAATCCAAACATGATCCGTTTATTAAACGGGTTAGAAGGGTTGGCCTGTTTTTAACCTAAACCTATTTATCCTGAACCAAACATGTTTTTATTTTGAACAAAATAAAAAATATACGATTTTTTTACCACTTTTTCTTTTCTTTTTTTGTTAACAAAAAAAAATAAAAAATAAACAAAATATATATTTGAAGAAAAATGGTATATACATATACCATTTTTTTAATATTTATTTTCAACCAAATCTCCACTTAATTTGGTTTTAACCACAATTTTCATTCAAAAAAATAAAAAATAAAAAAAAATAAAAAAAAAGCCCACACACGGTTAACGAAAACCGCAACATCAGTTACCAAACCCTCATCTCCAAATTCTCTCAACTACAACAGGTTCGGTTCTTTAGCTTTTCAACATCAAAGTTAACTTTTTGATTTTCCTTTTTTTTTTGCATCTTGTTCATTTTGATCTGCATTGTATTAGGTGTAACCCGGTTTGACATTTTTTATACCAACATTGTTAATGATTTGTCCATGAGTTTACATTATATGTATTGATATGATTGACTACTGTATTAACGATATTGTAGTTTAAACTCATTTGTGTGAAATGGTTTGAAACAATATTTTAATGATAAGAAGTTGCATGTAGGTTTGCCTCTGAAAACCAGTTCATTAGCAATGTTGGTATGGAAATGTATAGGTTGCCACTTATCAACAAATTAGAACCCGGCGTACTTATTCTTTAGGGGATAATTTATATAGTGAATGGGTTGAAGTTGTGGTATAATAGTATTACTTTAAAGGTAGAATGTTAAAGTATTTGTGTGTTGATCCATTTGAGTTTCATTAGCAACTGTTCATTAGCGAGTGATGATGGAAATGTATAGGTCGCCACTTATCAACAAATTAGAACCCGGCGTAATTATTTCTTTCTGATACATAAAGAGTTAATATGTATATTGAATTTTAGAGTATAAACAATGCATTGCCTTAACATATGCTCTATTTTTGTGTAGAAAGATGGCTTTTGAATTTGTTGTTAGGTTAAACCCAAACACGTATCCAGACTCGCAGGTATTCGCATACATAGGCCTTCATGATACTATATACCATATGTGTTCATTTAATGAATGTCAAAGTCATTATATTGAAATTCTTGAAGGAACTACCATATGCGTACGCGGAAAAGTGTTACAATGGCAGGAGTGATATCTACATTAACAGTGCACAGAGGGTTCGTTTCAGAGTCAGAGTATTGACTGAAACAAAGGCCCCATGGAGGTAAGCGTTGAAAGATGGAGGGCATTCGCTTTGGGAAACCTTAACCGAGATGTTAACATATTGCATTTTGTGGAGGAAGGAGACGACTGCTTCTATGTGATAGGATACAACCAAGATGGAACTGAATTTGGTGGGTACAACATGATCGCCGGTCAGTTTTCAAGGTTCCAGTCTCGTGTTTTTGACTTCTATGATTTGTGCCAGCTATTAGATATTGACAATTAATAATCTTACGTCAAATGTGTGATTTCATAAGTCAAAGAATGTTAAATTTTTATGTAGTTCTAAGGTTAGTATTAAAAATTATTTGCAGACACTACCTGTTGCATTCATTAATGGATTAGGTAATGCACACCAAATAAGAATACAGGGAGACGGGTTAAACTTTGATGNAGTATTGACTGAAACAAAGGCCCCATGGAGGTAAGCGTTGAAAGATGGAGGGCATTCGCTTTGGGAAACCTTAACCGAGATGTTAACATATTGCATTTTGTGGAGGAAGGAGACGACTGCTTCTATGTGATAGGATACAACCAAGATGGAACTGAATTTGGTGGGTACAACATGATCGCCGGTCAGTTTTCAAGGTTCCAGTCTCGTGTTTTTGACTTCTATGATTTGTGCCAGCTATTAGATATTGACAATTAATAATCTTACGTCAAATGTGTGATTTCATAAGTCAAAGAATGTTTAATTTTTATGTAGTTCTAAGGTTAGTATTAAAAAATATTTGCAGACACTATCTGATGCATTCATTGATGGATTAGGTAATGCACACCAAATAAGAATACAGGGAGACGGGTTAAACTTTGATGTGAATGTGAATACTGTTCAAGCGGGAGGAGCCAACGGGCAGGATGTGTATGAATTGGACATGGAAGACTAAAACAAAATTGAAGATCAAATGGGTTTATAAGATGGAATGATTCTAATTTTCACAAGGAAACGCGCTACAAAGTTATTGCTAACCGGCATCAGCATTGACGGTTGTCTAATTTCAGACGGGAATTTTCTTGGTACCACCAATTTGCTCATGATTCAGCCTGGTTTGTTACATACCGAAAGAGGTAAAAAGTACTGATATAGTTTCATACTTCAAATTATCATTGTTAGTGTTTGATTAAAATTACTACTATATAACATTTATGGGGCGCACAAAAGAAAAACACTGTAGCACTACACACAAAAACACTGTAGCACTACAGTAACTAACGGTCGTTAGTGTCAGTAGCACTACAATACTAACGGTCGTTAGTTACTAACTAACGGCCGTTATCTTTAACTTTTTTTTTAAATCCGTACGAAATTGGTCCTTCATCTCAAAGGTCCGTTGCAAAATTAGGCCTCTAATAATTTACATGATTGGTCCTTCATGTTATACATCCATTGCAAAGTCAGTCCTTGGTCAATAACTTGACGTTAGATAGCTAACGTCCGTTATCTTTAACAATTTAAAAAAAAAAACCATACGAACTTGGTCATTCATCTCAAAAGCCCGTAGCAACGCGCGGCTTATATTCTAGTTATAAACAATTCTTTGTAGATGACAAGCGAATGAAACATATTTGCCAATGGCCTTCACATCGAGACCACTTTGGTGAAGGTCGTTCATTCTATAAAAGATTTTTAGCAATTCAAGCGCTTCATCATATATATGCATTCATAAATATTGTTTACACTTGTTTAGGAAATTTATATATACTTAATACAAACAATTGCAAGAAATCCCGGCAGAATTCCTCTTTAACCATCCTATGCACACATACCGTAAGGTGCTTATGAAACATCGTGATGTTGAATGTTATATGACTATGACGATGGAGTTCCACGATGAGGATCCTGAGAGGACCTATCCTGTGTATGTCTTTGGAAGGTGGATGAATTTTGTTCAACAATGCTCTTTCGCGTATGACAAAATGACAAGGTTCAAGTTTATGCATATGAACGAAGATGTCAATGCTGGTGATGCTCAAGACTCTATGTATCTGGTATTTCATCTTTGCGAAGTTGCTGCCAAGCTTCAAATTTATGCATCATTGGAAGTAGTTCAGTTGGTCTCTTTATTGGATACCCCCTTTAGAGTGTTGATATGGGATGGGCATTGGTAAGTCAGGTCCATTTATGGTTCTTGATCCAATGTTTTAGGATTTGGTATTTGTCTCTTTCTTGGTTCGGTTGTAAGCACAATTTTAAGCAAATTTTCTTTCTTTGGGTCTCATCCTCCTGAATGATCTTGTTGAGGAAGTGTGATGCCATTTCTTTTGTATTTGGTACTTTAGCAGGAACTACTAATATCATTAATCAAATATTATTTACTTTCAACATGGTATGCATTGTAATGTATTATGTTTTATGTAATCTGGTTAAAGTATATGTAGCTTACATATGGTGTACTTATTTGTTTGATATGCATTAGCTTATAAGACCCGTACGGTTTACATAATTTACAAGAGGTTATCTCAAAACAAATGCTCAACTACCTAAAAGGAACATAACTATAAGTTTTGTAAAAAAATTTCATTAAAAAAAATTGAAATGGAAGTTGGGAAATCAAGGGAAAGCTGTTATAAGCTTAAAAGGAGAAATAAGCTAAAATGTTTGGTTAAATATAAAACTTCGTAAAACTATAAACAAAGAATTCCGAAGGGCAAGTGGTAGGTTGTGGTGTGTTGAGGCTTTCAAAAGGTTGATGCTGGTGAGGTCTTGGGTTCGAGCGTATGGTTCACCTTGATATCCCAACTTCCCTTTTTTATTTTATTTTTTTTTAAATTATAAGCATCTTTCCCTCCAATATTTTCGCCAAATATTTTGTAAATTCGTAAAAAAAAAACTTGCCTAATTGAATGTATTCCTCCCAAACTATGCATAAATCCCATTCCAACCTAATAAAAAAAATTAAAAACTCCTCCTGCCACAACTCTCTATCATATCAACACAAAATCCGGTGATCACCACCACAACTCTCCCGTGATCACCACCTCTCCCGTCGCCACTGGTAAGTATTGTTATGTTCCTTTTATACACATCGTTCTAACAAAATATATAAGTCACCCTGTTAAGCCTATTAGGTAATTGATCATTTGTTTTGCGATAACCTCTTGCAAATTATGTCACTTTCTTGGTAAATTTAGATAGTTAATTGGTTTTAAAAATATAAGTAACCCTATTAAGCCTATTACCACATGAACATGGAACAAGAATTTAGCTACCTAATTGGTTATTCCTCCTTGACCCAAACACCCCTTTAGGAACTGTTTCATTAGACTTGATTGAATTACTAGCATAATTCAATACCGCATTCCATGTTTTAGTTATCCTCATTACTTGGACTGTCTTTTAAACTTTTAAGCTCATCAATTGCAGTTTGATGTTGTCTTCTATAATCTTCAATAACTTGGACTGTCTTTTTAACTTGCCTAGGGACTACATTTATAAACATGGACAAGTCTTGGAGGTTAACTAAAAGGACCAGCAAATCATATGTTGATGGAGTACAAGCGTTTATTGATTATGCAGTAGACAACTTGCATAAGATGGGGAACATCGACCCACGAGTTAATAAACTTCATCTTTTACTGCCATGTTCGAGTACAAATTGTTTAAACCGCATACCGCATACAGTGGAGGAAGTGGAGTTCCATTTATTCAGCAATGGGATTGATCTAAGCTACATAAAGTGGACCAAACATGGAGAGAAGGATCAGCCATCAATAAGTGCCCCAAAACCTGTTAACGCTACAACGGAGTTTGTTGACGACATGGATTTTGCTTCGCATATTCCAACAAATGGCCCAGCAACGATAGATATGGTTAATGCAGAAAAGATAATTTTGAATCTAAGGATAACCTTGTCAAGTTTCAAGAGCTATTATTAGATGCAGAGAAGCCTCTTTACGAAGGATGTCCCGACTTCACAAAGATGTCCGCAATAGTTAAACTACTCAACTTGAAGGGTAAGTACGGATGTTAAGATAAGTTCTTTACTGAATTACTAGGATTGTTAAAAAAGATGCTACCTGGAACGAAATGGTGGAAAAAACTTATCAAGCCAAAAAAGTTATGACGTTGATGGGTTCAGGATACCAAAAGATACATGTATGTATCAACAACTGCATGCTTTACTGGAAGCAGAGTGACAAGGATTTGACTGCGTGTCGAACTTGTGGGAGATCAAGATGGAAGGTGGATAATAAGACAAATAAAGTGTACGAAAACATTGCAGCAAAGGTAATGTGGTACTTTCCCATTATACCAAGACTGAAACGACTATTTAAGATAGAAAGTATTTCAGAAAATTTAAGATGGCACGCGACACGGAGGATAACTGATGGTGTGTTACGTCACCCCGCAGATTCTCAGCCATGGCATACCATAGTTGAAAAATTCCCTAAAATTGCTGAAAATCCAAGAAATTTAAGGCTAGGAATATCGGCTAATGGGGTTGACGTCAACACGGGAAATAGGCATCAGAGTGTATGGCCTGTTTTAACTGTCATATACAACCTTCCTGCATGGTTGTGTATGAAAAGAAAGTTTATCAATCTTTCGGTATTAATATCAGGATACCCGAGAAATGATATCGATGTTTTTTTAGAACCGTTGGTTGATGATCTGCAAACCTTATTCGGTAAAGGGGTTGATACATATGATGTATCCACAAAAGATAACTTTAAGCTACGTGCCATTGTGTTATGGACAATAAATTATTACCCTGCACTTGGTACACTATGTGGCTGCCCGTACAGTGGATTCAAAGGTTGTGTGGTATGTGGGAAAGATACAAACTGTGTTCGACTTTCTGCGTCATCCAAACAAAGTTATGTTGGTCACAGACGATATCTACCATATGACCATCCTTTCAGAAGGCAAAGGAAGGCATTTAATGGACAACCAGAATTTCTCCGGGCTCCAAATCCAATAACCGGGGAACAAATATACAACGAGGTAAAACATATTGAAAATAAGTGGGGAAAAAGAAAACGAACAAACAATAATGCATCCGAAAACCAAGAAGATACGAGAGGCAGAGGTAGGAAGATTAAAAAGAAGAAAAGAAACACAACAGAAGAAGCTGAGAGTTCAAGCCAAGTAAACGGACAAAACAATGCGTATTGGAATAAATTCAACATTTTGTACCAAAAACTTCGGTATTGGAGGCATAATTCTGTTCAACATTGTACTGATTTTATGCATATAGAAAAGAATGTTGCTGAGAGCCTCATCGGAACTTTGCTACATGTTCCAGGAAAGACGAAAGATGCACTTAATGCTCGATTGGATCTGGCTGCATTGGGGGTAAAACAAGAGTTGTTTGTTATGCAAGAACAAGACAGTACAACACTACCTCGAGCAGGTTACACATTAACTAATGCTGAAAAAGACATTTTTTGTGAAATGTTACAGAACATCAGGGTACCACAATGCTATTGTTCAAATTTCTCTAGTTTGGTCAGCCTAAAGGATAGGAAGCTCATTGGCCTAAAATCGCATGACTATCACATGCTAATGCAAGAATTCCTGCCCATTGCAATACGTTCAATCATGCACCCACCCACACGATTTGCCATTATTGGTTTTATTTTTTCTTTAAATCGATATGTAGGAAAGAAATAATATCGCAAGAGCTAGATAATATGCAAGCAGAACTGGTAATGACACTTTGCCCACTCAAGAAGTTCTTTCCTCCATCGTTTTTTGATATTATGATACAATTGACTGTGCATCTAACTGGGGAGGTAAAATTATATGGTCTCATATGCTTTCGGTGGATGTATCCAATCAAAAGATGTATGAAGGTTATTAAAGGACATGTGTGAAACAGGAATAGACCAGAGGGATGCATTGCTGAGGAGACTATTGCGGAAGAAACAATAGAGTTTTTTAGTGAATATCATAAATCCATGATAAACATGAAACTGATGAAAATGAGGAAGGAAAGCCATTGTCGGCTGACAAATCAAGTGAATTTTCTGCGGAACTCTTTCAGAAAGCACCTTTGTATGTATTACAGAATACAGATGAAATTGTACCGTATAACGAGTAAGTGTTACTTAATACATGTCTATTTCTTTACTTAAAATGATATATGAAATATTATAATCAAACACATTATTTCAGGCGACACAAACAAGTTTTGAAAACAGAAAACCCGGGTATGCGAATAACATTACTGGAGAATGAGCACAGTAAATCTTTTGCTAAGTGGTTACGCAAAGAGGTAATTAATCTTATGTTATTTATAATTGAGTTTTTTTTCTTTTTTATTTATTTTATTTCATTTTTGTGCAAAGATGAATATTTTATTAATATTCCCAAAATATACATCATAAGAAAATTACTTGTAATGAAATTCAGGTTGAGAGAGAGTTGCAAATCGACAAAGAAAGTGTCTCAGAAACTGTTAGGTGGATATCATATGGACCACGCGCTAGCTTAGTGAAATACGATGCATATAACATCAATGGGTATACACTTCGTATGAAATGTCATGAAGGCAAAGTTTACCAGAACAGTGGGGTTAGTGTTGAGGCATTAGATCTGCACATATTTAAAGAAGTTGCAACCACAAGGCAAGCATTTTATTATGGGGTTTTGCAAGAGATATGGGAACTAGATTACCGTTACAGGCAAATTCCTCTTTCAAATGTGATTGGGTTAATCACAGAGGTGGTGTGAAAAGCGATACTATTCTTGTGTATACATTGGTTGACCTGAATAATTTAGGCCACAAGGTTTATCCGTTCATATTAGCCTCACAAGCACGACAAGTTTTTTATGTTCAAGACCTGGTAGATAAAAATTTTTCTATTGTGTTTAAGACACCTCCTAAGAATTACAAAGATAAGTATGACGAAGTCGAGGAGGAATTTAGTACCGTCATTCAACCAGCACAATGATAACATATTGCCACGTGAGGATCGACGTGACTTGGGTAATGAATCACGAAATGACTACTATTGAACCGACTGTGGAGGTGTTGTTNCTACTTAGCGTCTAAATTTCAAGCCTTTATCGGACTAATAAATATAAAAACGAGGAAATTCAATTTCCCACCAAAAATAAAATAATTAGAGGAAAATAGGAGTATGGGAGTAAGGAGTCTTCACAGGTAACTTCCATGGATAATTTTAGCATCGATGCTTATGAAAGAACAATGATTTCGTTTTACGCTTAGTCTGGGGGGACTTGTGAAAAATCAGGGACGACGAATTTTAACCGTTAGGTCGCTTCTCTATGAGTTGTGTTTCTACTCGATGATCCTCATAGTTATCCTTAGGATAATGAAAGTCATCATACCGTCACCCGAATAAGGTTAGGTTGTAAATAAATAGATAACTAATAATAATAAGTAGGATAACCGGGGCATTTTTGGAATTTAAGGTTTAGTAGTCTCTTTTGAACATTTTGCTAATTTCAAAGTTAGTAGAAAGAGATGAGGAATTTTGATTTCAAAGATGTGAGTTCATAACATTGCGTGAGGACACGGCAATATCTTAGTCTGGGGGATTTTGGTATGTGCTAAAACACATACCTTTTCTTGACCAAATTAAGACCCAAAATGACCAAAAACCGACCTAAAATGCCAAATATATGTTGTTTTTGTGTTTTTGGTTGTGCAGGAATGGATATGTGAAAAAAGGACAAAAACCGAGCCAAAACTATAAAAACGAGCACGAGATACGGAAAGATCGCTAAAATACGAGGCCAAGACAAAGTCAAAAGTATTTTCCGAGCACACCATTGGAAAGAGCACGAAAAAACGAGTCCGGAGGTACTTTTACTTTTTCTTGACCGGTTCATATACCCTCCTAAAATGACAGGTCAAAATTCTATTTGACCCTTTTTATAAGAAAATCTGGACCGGGCCAATACTACTATAAAATAAACCAAACGCACCTTATGAATGAAGTGCTGCTCCAGCTCAGTTGGTTGCACGCTTCACTCCCACACGGGAGGTCCCGAGTTCGAGCCCAGCCGGGCTAAAATGAGGGATAAATATTACCTGCCACGTGGCACCACCTCATTGGTCCACGTGGCAACCCGACCCGACCCGTATTTGACCCGACCCGCTCCAGACCCGGACCCGACCCGATCCAGACCCGGCCCGTTGACCGTTGACCAGACACGTGGCATGCCACGTGTCGCCACGTGTCATTACGTGGGCGAATAGGACCCTGCCACGTGGCAGTGGGCCCCACCTGAGTTATAACAGCTTGTGGGTCCCACCTGCTGACGTGTCAGTGACGTGGACGAATCAGAAGCCGCCACGTGGCGGCGGCTAATCATTGGTACGAGGTTGCAGGTACAGTGGCGGCGCTGACATGTCAGCTGACATGTCAGTACGAGGTGGCAGGTGACAGGGCGGCTGGCCAATCAGAGGGCGACACGTGTCCATTCTGACGCGTCAGTACCAGGTTCAGGATGATTCCAGAGCAGTCCAACAGCCAATAGCAGAGTGACACGTGTCCTTGTACTAGAAAGAAATGGAAGATACCAGAAATGATGAGGCGGTGAATTTTTCTAGAGGTGTCCAANCCTTGAGAGAGCCAGCTTTCATAAAAGCCTTCCATACACAACTTTCCACACACACAAATTACACACACACATATGTAATATTTAGTAGATTAGTATTGTAATAGGTAGGGTATTTAATATCAGAAGCTTTTGTATCAAACTTTGTTAATATAAGGTATTAATCTTTACTTAATTTCTTTTATGCATTTATATTTATGCTTTAGTTAATTACTTTTTATGTCTTAATATCTTTTCTTTTAGCCATATAATTTATAAAGCTCTAAACTTTTTATAAAAATCTTTATTTTTAGTCATCTAGTCAATTATGTTTTCATCTTTTCACATTAAAAAATTATTTTAGCTTGCATTTTACTTAAAAAGTTTTAATCTTTTTACATTTTTAGTGGTATTTTATTTAAAAGTTTTGATCTTTTTACATTTCTAGTGTTAATTTAGTTTTAAAAATCAAATTTTCATAATTTTAAGGTTTTTACTTAAAAAAGTTGCTACCTTTATTTAAAACCAATCTAAAAATTACATAAAGTTGCGAGCTTTTGAAGAATTATGGGTGTTATGAAGTATTTTGGGGTAATTATTGAGCTTGGTTGCGGTTTAGTTAGTGCTTTTATCATCATTATCACTCTTAATTAAGTCCGGGTACTCTCTTTTCCTTTTATTTATTATATGCTTAGCTTAGTTATAGTTTTAGTTTAAATATTTAGTGAAGACGACTATAATTATGTTTGTTAGAGTTAATGTTGCTTGTAGTTTATTAATTATGCATAGTGAGTAGATTTATTAGTGTTTGCTAAGTGATGCTAATTTGTGATTTAAGTGTGGATTAATTAAAAGTTTATGATTAATAATTAGACAAATTATTTAGATTTGTAATTTTATTGTTTGAAGGGCAAAAGCTGGAAAATAATTAAATTACACATCTAGCAATTATTTTCTTTTAAAAAGATTGTTTGCAATAAAAACCAACGTTGTGAGCAAATAGTTTTTTTTTAGGAATATAATTCGTCATCAAACTTTATTCCACACTTAATGAGCTCATTACGTCACTTGGCAAACATATTTCACATATATATTCTAGTTCACTTTTAGGATTACTTAGTAGCTTTAATCGTTTAGTTAATTGCTTTAGTAGTTAATCATTTTTAGTTTAGTTGCATTTTAGCTTAAGTCCGCCTTGCTTGCTTATTGTTAGTTACTTTATTTTATATTTCGTAATTTTAGCGTAAAAATCCAAATTCTCATTTCCTTCCGCTATCCATTCATTTCACAAAACTCGATCCCGATTCAATCAACTCAAATTAACGCCTCGTTGGGAGAAACGACCCGAGGAACGTACTTGCCCGTGCTTACTTCGGAAACGATTACGTCTATTATATTATATATATAGTATATATAGCGCGTATCGTATCAACTACAAACCGTTACAATTCACTCCACCAATATTCAACAGTATTGATGCTCACAAAGGAGTTACTCCCACGGTATTCCGCCCTCGGAAACCACCCAAAAGAATCTCGCGATTCGACTTCACCTAAGGATCACCAAGACCACAACCAAGACTTCCCACCGGAAGTATCAAACCCCAACTAGATCCCCAATGATCTAGGCTTGGTCACCAAGACACAAAACTTCCCTTACAAACAATTGGAATGAATGAATACGTGTTTGTTTAATCAACCAAGCCCTAACCTAACCTAGAGAGTCGATTGTAATAGAAAGGGTAAAGATAAGAAGACCCTCGACACAATCACAAGAGTGGATTAAGTTCTTCTGATTCTTCCCTTGCCAGGAGATGTGTTCTTTCAAAAGATGTTAGTGCTTAACTAAGAACACAAGATAGAATTAGAGAGATTAGAGAGAAAGAATAATGGCAAGGGGTGAGGAATACATGAGGCAAGGGGGGGGTATTTATAGGCCAAGACCCAAACTTGGGAAAAATTTACCAAGGCCGGCGCGTCACCCGCGCGTCAACTCGCGGGCAACGCGCCAGGACTCTGTCTCAAGTTTTCCCAAAACTTGGGTGCTGGTCCATGTAAATACCTATCCTTGCTAAACCCCCAATTGTACTTCACACTAAACCTTAACATTAATCAATCTAAGGTTTACCAACTCAAATAGCCAATTTGGATAATGTTTTGTGAAGTGTTTATAAGAAAACCAAATACTAAGGGTAGAAGAGTAGAAAGGGTAATTTGGTATGGGTAGAAATGGTATTCCTCACATGGCATAATAGAGAAGAGAATATGCCATGGGATATTCCTCCATAGGGAAGAGTGTGTGAGGTTGGGTAACCATGGTTAGGTTAGGTGTAGAGAATTAACCATAGTTAGGTTAGGGTAACCATGGTTGGGTTAGAGATAGAATATTCCAAAGGTATATTCCTTTGCTTGGGGGAAAGGGTGTGATGGATGGTTGAGATGGTTTTGTTTGAATTGGATGGCTAGGATCAAATGGAGCCTATGTTTGGATTTCAAATAATTGGCATGTGGGGAATATGGATGGTTGAGATGTGTTGTAAGGAAATGGATGGTTGAGATGTAGAGTGTGTAAGGAATATAAGAGATGTGATGTTGTAAGGGATTGTGTAAGAGATTTGGATATAGAAGGGATATGGTGAGTTGGCTAGTGTGTATAGAGAGGAGATGGTTGTGAGAGTAGTGTGTGTATTTTGAAATCAAGTGTGCGTACACAAGGTGTATAAGTGTGTGTATAGGATTGTATGGGAAGTTGGTAGATTGAGAGAATATTGTGTCGGAGTATGTGAATATTGTGTGTGAGTATGGAGGAGACAAAAGGTACAAGTTGTAAGGAAGGTGTAAGGGAATATTGTAAGAGAATGTTGGGAATGACTTTGGGAAGGATTGTGGGAGATTTGGTTTTGTTGTCCTTTGTAAAATGAGTTTAAGAAGAAGATTAAGAAATAATCTAATTGTCATTAAGAAGAGAAAGTTTAGACAATTAAGATTATGAGTTGAGAAAATCATAGGTTACTTATATGTTCAAGTAACACAACGTCGAGAATCCATACTTTCATATCTCGTGACTTTCCACGACTCGACGTACTCAACTAATACCTTGGTTCAAACAAGTTAAGTGCTTTGCCTTGATGTAAAGCATAACCCAAGTGAGAAAGGATGCGTTTACACAAAGTGACCTTTGACTTAGTTTTACCAATAAGGGAGTAAACCCGTTACGTAATTAGAGAAGATGTAAGCACGGGATATGAGCATATGGATGCTTTCACATGATGTTACGTGAAATATATAAGCTCCCTAAGTTTAGAAAAGCCTTGGCTAGAGGCGATAGTTAGAAAACATGAGTTGGCGTTTTCCCGTAAATGGGTGCTTTAAAAGTTGGATCTCTCTAATCCCAAAACTCGTTTCGAGTGTTCTCAATTAAGCACATAGCATTTTCATACCTGTATTGAAAGATCCATATTTGACGGGTAAGGGGAAAGCTGACTTTCAAATTTCGCCCGAAGCCATATAGTGGCCTGGCGCGTCACCCGCGCGTTGACGCGCGGGCAGCGCGCCAGGAGCAGATATTGGCTCCGGGGAATTTGGCTACCGTTTGATATTTTATATGTTTCGAGGGTTTATTTGTCATCATTAAAATATTAGGAGATCTTGATAATGTTGCCTCAACAATCTTCCCCTTTTTGATGATGACAAATAAAATCCAAAAGCAAATAAAATTACAAAACGTAGCAAAGCCAAAGCGCGCCTTTGATGTAGCTTGCTTCTTGACCTTGCCATGTAATTTGGTGAAGCCTTTGTTTCTTAAGACTTGAATAGGTCTTCACTCTTGCTTTCTTTCCCCCCGTTTTATCAAATAAAAAAGGTGGGACTTCCATTGAATGGGAAAGTAGCTTGTTCCAATAGCACCCGAACGTGCTCCCCCTTGAACATAGCTCCCCCTAGATCGTTGCTCCCCCTTGCGGGGATCCATGGGTCAAGAGCCTCACCTTTGCGGTGGCCTAGCTACATAAAAAGCACAACATGCAACAAACAAGAAATCCTCACATGTGAAAGTTTCAAAATGGGTTAGGTGACCATTTGGAGACTTGCAACATGGGTTAGTCCTCAACAATATATATATTTGTCCAATATGACTCCAATAACCATTTTTTGAGCATGACAAAATTGAGGAAAGTGAATTTATTATTATTATTATAAAGCTTGAAAGCTAGAATTACAACCATAGCATGATACCATGAGATCCAAGGAACACAAAATACGCACAAAGCACCTACCAAACACACTTAAACAATACAAAATACGCACAAAGCACCCATTTCCCATCCCAACACTCTTAGTTGGAGCTTGAGGGACAACATTGTTGTTAACAATTTCTTCACTTCCATTCAATGAATTAGTGTCACTACTTGGGAGGATGAAATTGTCAAGAACATTGTTTGGAGAAGGTGGTTGGTTATTCATTTTTAACTTAGATTGAGATTTTAGGTGCAATTTTTAGTCAAGATCTCTAATCCTTAAATAATAGTAAAATAACGTTTAGATATGGGTGATGGCTCCTATTATCCAACGGGTATTAAGGCAATTAGTACTAAGATTCCTCATTAGGTGTACAAGTTATGAAGATCAAGAGGAAGAGAATATATAGGAAAGGTAAATATGCTTTGATCACATGGTCATGGGAAGAGTTATTCAAAGAGCTATGGGTGTTTTAGTTGATCTTAAGTTATGATATGTAGACTAAATACACAAGCTACCTACCATTAATTCTCAAGCATGCACCATAATTTGTTAAGCTATGCATCTAATAATGGTTGAGTAAAAGATCTTGTTAGATCACTATTTTGAAGATAGCACACTTTTGATTAAATAATTTAAACATGCAACATGTATAGATCACATAAGATGAGCAAGTAGATTTAGATATCAAATTTTTAACACAAGTGTAAGTTGAGATAAACATTGTATCTAATTTTGAAAATTTGATGTAATCAATATTATCGAGATTAAGCAAGATAAATTGTGTCAAATTTTCTTGTTCATTGCACATTGTATAGACATGTAGAATTTTGGATATTATCAACTATTGTTTGAATAATGAATTGATACAAATCTTTCCTTTTGGAAGACTTTTATTAGAACTTCCTTCCATGCCTTCACATAAGTCCTAATCACATTAACACATAAGCTCTAAGAGCACCTAAAGGACTTGCAAATAATTTCTTGATAACATGTTTTGACTAAGAAGATTGTTCTCTTAAGATGCATGTCCACCATGAACATCTAGACCTATCCTACAACAATTTGGATTTTTTGAAAAATGTCATGCCAAAACTTAGACTTGTTTGTTTTGTGACCTAAGTGTCCTTTTACTCAAGTCACCAATGACTTGTTGTATAGGATGACCCCTCGCTTCTCTCACTTCCTTAGGATTGCCTTCATCCAAAACATTAACTTGTAATGTCGGCGACCTTTCTTGATCTTGAACTATAGGTTCATTGATCACATCATCTTCTACCAAAGGAGATGATTTAGGCTCGGGCATGCTCTCATCAAAGGTAACATTGAGAGATTCCTCAATCCTCATTGTTTCCTTGTTAAGCACTATGTATGCTTTACTAGTTTGAGAGTATCCTAGGAACACACCTTCATACGACTTTGGGTCTAATTTGGTGAGATATTCTTTAGTGTTTAGTATAAATACTTTGCAACCAAATACTCTAAAATACTCTAAGAAAGGTTTTCTATTCCTAAGTATTTCATAAGGAGTTTTATTTATAATCTTTCTTATGTAGACTCTGTTAAAGATGTAACACGCGGTATCTAGGGCATGACACCAAAACTTTTGTGGAATGGATTGCTCGTCAAGCATTTCACGACTCATCTTTCTTAACTTACGATGTGTTCTTTCAAGAATCTAATGCGATTTAGAAGTGAACGGGCCCGATAAGTTATAAGATATTCTATGTTGTTCACAAAAGCTTCCAAATTGTAATTTCTCAAATTCACTACTATGATTTGTTTTAATTGAAACAATTGAAAAATCAAGTAGGTTTTCAAGTTTCTTTCTTAAAATGTTGAATTTGTTTAAGACTCTATCCTTGTTTTCTAAAAATAATACCCAAGTGTAATTTGAATAATCATCTACAATCATCAAAGTGTAGAAGTTTCCTCCGTAGCTTTGGATTGGAGATGGACCATACAAATCCAAGTGAATTAACTCTAAAACCCTATTAGTTGCTACTTCACTTTTACTTCTATTATTTGTTTGTCCTTGACTCCATGGACATGTATCACAATAGTGTCTTTCTAAGCTCAACTTTGGTAAATTCCGTACTAGCTCGTTGGAAGCTAGGTTTTGGACTAACCTCATATTGGCATGACCTAGTCTCCTATGCCAAAACGTTGAGTTGTCCACCATGGACGTAAGACATATGTGTTGCTTAGAGTTATCACCCAACTTGCATGTATACAAGTTATTTCTCCTATGACCTTTTGCTAACACAACACCATATTTACTAATAGTACAATCGACCTTAGTAAATTTAACTTCACAATCATCATCACTTAATTGACTCACACTAATTAAATTAAAATTTAAACCTCTAACATGCTCAACATTGGTAATTTCTATGGAGTCATGAAGGACATTACCTTTGCCGACAATTTTGCCGTTAAGTTCGCTCCTAAAAATGACATAATTGCCATTATACGCCGTGTATGATGTGAACAATCTTCTATTCCCGGTCATGTGTTTAGTGCAACCACTATCCACTACCCACTCATCCGGTTGTAGATCACTTTTTAGACAAACCTACAACAAAGACATGACTCATACTTTTGGTACCCATTGTTTCTTGGGTCCATTTTTGTTAGCATATGAGTTACCCAAGTTGAACATTCTTGGGTCTTGAAGTAAGACACACAATTTGTCAATACCAAAACTAGAAAAAGCGGACCAAGGATTATTTTGAAAATTATTTTGACTTTGATGACTTGATCTATAGTTATTATATCCTTGAGGTCTAAATAAGGTTTGGTTTGTGTAGGAGTTGTCTATCCTTTGATAGTTGTTGTATTGGTATTGAGATGACCTTTGATTATAATTATAAAAATTTCTTCTTTGATTATTTTGAAACGAAGGTCTTTGTTTATATGTGGTTGTAGGTCTCACATTAGGTGTTGGCCAGAGTGGACTATTATTTACTCGAGGTTTTTTATAACCAAGACCACTACAAGAACCTGAGTTAAAACTTTGTTTTGGGTTTACATTTCTCGCAACGGGAGCTTGGTTATCTCGAGAGCTTATAAGAGGAGCTTGAGGAGTAGTTGATTTAATAACATTTTTTGACTTGGATCCAATTTCCCTCAGAGGCTTGGCGCGTCAGCGCGTCAGGTGACGCGTCGGTCTCGGAAATATTTGGATCTTGGTCATGAGTCGATTTAACAAACACCATAGGTTTTGTTAGGCTTACAGGAGTGGTTGTTCCTTGTTTAAAAAATCCAAGACCTACTTATCTTGAGACACCTTTTGGCGACTTATTATTTCTTCTAAATCATTTGTGCTTTTTCTGTATTTAGCGAAACTTAAAGACTCCTTATGAAGTTTAGAAGCTTTGTCATTCAAAGAGTCAGCCTCAAGTGTGAGTTTCTCACATCTTTTACATGGTTCAACCACCTCTTTGCAATTCCTTAGTGTCTTTATTTATTTTTCAAGTTCATAAAATCTTTCATTAGACTTAATGCGTTCTTGTTCAAGAAGACATTTTTCTTCAATGACTTTTTCAAAAGTTTTTCTAAAATCATCATTAAACTTAACTAGTTCCTCATTCTCCTTTTCGCAAATTGATAATATCTAATTTATTAGAAGAAGAAGAGTTTAGAGATACCTTAAATTTTTCTTGAGGCATAAGACACGTAGCGTCATTTGTTGGTTGGTCTTCATCTTCACTATCACTCCACGCACCTCCAACAAATGCCTTGTTCACTCTAGGATTAGGGCATTCATTGATGAAGAGACCCTTCTCTCCGCAATTGTAGCATCCTTGGGTGCGTCTTGAGCTTTCACCAACCTTGTTGTCACTACTTCCGTTTCCCCCAAAGTTGTTCCTTCCACCGTTATCTCGATTTCCAAACCTATTTCTTCTACCAATGTTACCACCTTTCCTAAAGAACCTCCGAAAGTTCTTAGCCATGAGATTGTATTCTTCGTCGTTCATATCATCTTCTTCATTGCTATTATCTTGACTATCACTATCATCACTAGCTTGAGTACTAGTGACTTTAGCCTTAAGAGCCAAAGACTTAACCTTCTCCTTTTTGTCTATGGTACTCATCTTGTCATTCTCAAAAATCATCTCATAGACCTTGAGGTTTCCAATGAGCTCGTCAAGAGGTAGTTCTGCCAAATTCTTGGCTTCTTCTATGGTCGTCACCTTTGGCCTCTACTTTATTGGAAGTGCTCGAAGAAACATCCTCACATGGTTCTTGTTATAGAAGCTAGGATCTAGAGCCGTGAGGCTAGTGATAATAGCATTGAACCTTGTGTAACCATTATCAATGGTTTCTTCATCCGAGACCGTAAACTTCTCATATTGTTGTATGAGTAAGTCGATCTTGCAATCTTTCACTTAAGAGTTGCCTTGATGAGTGATGATGAGAGAGTGCCAAATTTCCTTGGCGGTCTTGCAAACATGAACCCTCTCGAACTCCCTTCGAGGTAGAGCATTATAGATCAACATCTTGGCTTCAT
>LBNU01002087.1:71129-122292 GCA_014162995.1 Artemisia annua | reverse complement strand
ATAAGGCCGATTTTCATGTTCTTTATATCCCCGAAAAGGTAAAAAGGTATACTAACATATTTTCAATAGTTTGGCAAGTTTTGAAAAAGTATAAGGCTCGCTTTTGGTCAAACAATTTCGTACATCAGCACTATTTTCTGGAAAATTATATAAAGCTAGTTTAATTTTGTTTTTGGCATATCTCCTTCGTTATAGGTCCGTTTTTAGCGATTCAAAAGGCCATAGGGGGTTTCGCGTCTAAGATATGTATTTCTATTTCTTGGGTCCAAATTAACGCAAAACGTCACTGAGTTTAACTCAATTTTGAAATAAGGACCTAGGTTTACTATAATAGTTCCAAAAATGATTTATTCCTGTTAGTACTTGTCAAATCCCACTACTAACAACATCAACTGCATCCCTTAATCTACCGATACACCTTCTTAGGGTGCATGGGTTCCCTAATATCATCTCTTCAACCATTTCTCCAAGGGTTCATAAGAACCACTTTTACACATAAAAATGATAGAAACTTAGTTTTGTGGTATAGACTTTATATGCAAGTTCAAAAATGACAAATTACATAAAACCTTGCGAGGAAATTTTGGTAGAACTTGTAAAAATAAGTGGTGAACTTACTTGGAAGCTTATAAATTTTTAGGAAGAAAAACCTATTAATCCATAGGTTTATATTTCAAAACCTTGTAATGGATGGTTACTAATTCTTGAAAAATGACTTTGATCTTGAAAAAATATAATGTTCTCCTTTGTGTTCTTGTTTGGCCGTGAGTTTCACCAAGAGGAAGAGAGCAACCAAACTTTGATCTTGTTGTAAAATTGCATGTATGTGTAAAAGAGTTGGTGGTGTTTCTTATATGTTAAATTTGGTAAGAACATGTGTCCTTGGGGACTCCTAGGCCGGCCACCTCACAAGAGGTGGTAGGTTTGTCACAATTTTGTACAATATTGATTTTACGAGGTACCGTTTAGTGCATAGTTTTGATATTTTAGCATTATCGGGTACCGGGTTAATTAAAAATAAAATATAACGGGACAATACGGGATATAACAAAGTTGTAAAAATTATAAAAATATAATTTTTGTAAACATTAGGTATTTTGATAGTTATTACTTTGTTGGTGCAATTTATTATATATATAAGTTCAAGTAAAGGTTTAATATTTGGTAGCCCACCAAAATATATAATATATAGTTTTATAACCTTAGTGGAATTATGACTAATATAATAATATATTAGTGCCCTAGTGGAATTTGTTTGGTACATTAGATTAAAAACTAATAACATGTCTTATTATTTATATACAAATAAATAAATAAGTATAACTTGATAATATATATTCTACGAGTGGAATATAATGCAAATGATGTCATGATGAAATGTAGACTAACCCTAGTCTATGAAATGTACGATGAATGATAATGTGACTTAACCTACCCGGTTTCGTCAAATGAATATCCGTAAACCCTGTTTACGTGAAATGATGAATTAAAATTCTGTGAATGGAAAATGTTAAGGCTTTAGAAAGTGACCTGAAATTGCGAATTGTGACACATACCTCTACGAGAGATATTCAATCTAGTAGGAAAACAATCAATCTTAACTTTCCATGCGTGCACATTAACCTTAATTGGAACCTCTTTAATCCAACGAGTCTTAGACGACACCTTCGGTAACATGAAACCATCAATCAAATTTTTAACTGACGACACCGAAAATTCTCCCGAACCTTCCAAAGACCAAACCCATCTATCATTACAATTAACTAAAGTGCAGCCATCCACCTTATCCTTTAGCATCTCGAACTGCGCTTGTTCAGCACCTCCCCTCAGAGCACGTCGAAAAGAGGAATCCAAACCAGATTGTGACAGCTTTGACGCAACATCAATTTTTTTTTTTGAGATTCCAAAGCGAACAATCTTGGGTATAAAACTTTAAAAGCTGTATCCCCGCGCCAAGCGACTTCCCAGAAAGACGTGTTCATCCCATTACCCAGCTTCGAATGAATATAACTTACCAAATCAAGGCCACAAGATTTTAACCGCTCCACCTCATTAATAATATCAAGCCAAATAGACGGATAACATGACTTCAACTTCTTCCCAATTTTTCCATCTACTCCATGCAACGCTATTATCACCCTAGCCCAAAGACATGAACTTTGGGTAATAAAACGCCACACCCATTTGAACATAAGAGCTCGATTTAGCGCAAATAAACTTGACACACCAAGACCTCCTTTATCTTTCGAAGATAGCACATCTTTCCACTTCACCCATATCACTTTCTTACTAGCTGAATCAACGCCATTGAAAAATAGAGAGCGAAGCGACTCCATACTTTGTAACACCTTCATCGGAGTTTTAAATATAGACATATGATAAATTGGCATTGAGCCTAAAACCGATTTGAGAAGAGTAAGTCTACCTCCTATTGAAAGAGTCTTTAACTTCCATTTAGATAATCTTGTTACCATTCCTTCAATCGTCTCCTTCCAAGAATGAATTCGGGACATTAAACCTCCCACTTTCGATCCTAAATAAGTAAAAGGAGTATTAAGAATTGTACACCCAATTTTCGCTGCTGCTTGTTCCACTTTGTCCACTTTCACAGAGATGCCCAAAAGCTTACTTTTAGACATATTTATACGAAGACCCGAAGCACGATGAAAACATTCCAACACTTTAACAGTAGTGTCTATATTAGACTCACTCCATTGACCCATAAATATAGCATCATCGGCGTAAAACATATGAGAAATATGCAAAGAAGGAGCTAAAACAATTGCTTTGAACAAACCTGCATCCACCACTCTTTGAAACGACATATGTAAAGTCTCCATGACCAATATGAACAAGAAAGGGGAAAGCGGATCACCTTGTTTAAGGCCTTTATAAAACTGAAATTCCTCCGTCGGGCTTCCATTAACGATGACCGAACCCCTAGAAGATTTAAGACAATTTTTAATCCACATACGCCATTTCTCTCCAAATCCAAACTTTTTCAAGACGTCGTCCAAATAATCCCACCGGACTGAATTGTAAGCTTTTTCAAAATCAACCTTAAAAATAAAAGATTGTTTTTTCTTCTTCTTACACCATTGAACTAGTTCATTCAATATAAATGGACCATCAAGAATTTGTCTATCCGCCACAAAAGCAGATTGAACCTCATTGACAAGATCTCCCAACACCACAACAAGACGATTCGCCAATATCTTAGCTATAATTTTGTACATACTACCAATTAAACTAATCGGTCTAAAGTCTTTAACCATATTAGCATTTGGAGTTTTTGGAATCAAAGTTACAAACGAAGAATTAGTACCTTTAGGGAAATATCCTTGACAAAAGAAACATGTAACCGCGTCAACAACATCTTTTTCAATGATATTCCAATACCGATGATAAAAACCAAACGTGAACCCATCCGGACTAGGGGATTTATCGATCCCACAATCCCAAACCGCCCTTTTTATCTCCTCTTTTGAAACATCACTTTCCAAATCAGCTACTTGGTCCGAATTGATTTTTTTCGAGAAGTTCATATCAATATGAAGACGATTGTCTTGCGGCTTATCAAAACGATTTTTGAAGTGAGAAAAGAATTCCTTTTTCACCAAAGTTGGAGATTCAATCCAAGTACCATCTGCCAAAATACCGTGAATATTATGCTGACTTCTCCTTTTGTTAAGGACACCATGAAAATACTTAGAGTTCTCGTCACCTTCAATAGCCCACTTAATCTTCGCTTTTTGAGCCACTTCCAACGATTGAATCTTCTCCATATCTTGAAGTAAAGTAACCACCTCATTTCTTCTATTAACTACTTCAGCCTCTGCTTCGCCTTTATCAATAATCAAATCACATTCAGTTAACTCAGCTTTCAAGCCTCTCTTCCTATTATTCGACTTATCTTTATACTTCTTATTCCATTCACGAATCTTTTCTTTCAAATACTTAAGTTTTTTAAACATTCTGTCCAAAGCATTGGGATCAGATGAAGGAGCTTCTTGCCAAGAATCAGCAATGAACTTGTCGAAACCCTCCAGCTCAAACCAATAATGGAAAAACCTAAAAGGAACTGGCCCATAGTCATAATGAGCTTCCCGCATTAAAATCGGACGATGATCGGATAAATAACGATCCAAAGAAATTGAAGAGATATTAGGACACGAACACATAAGGTTATCAGAAATAAGAAAACGATCCAGTTTACTCATCTTAGTAGCAGATTTATGACACCAAGTAAAGGAACATCCACCAAGAGGTACTTCCGCTAACCCCGCATTAGATATGAAAAAATTAAAGGCGTCCGCACCTTGCTTATTAAACACCGACCCAAACCTTTCACCTTTATACCGAACTTCATTAAAATCCCCCATGACTACTACCTTTCCTTCCCAACTAGAAATCACATGTGACAGGTAATCCCATAGCATCCTTTTCTCAGCTACCTCTTGTGGAGCGTACACCGAGATGATAAGAAGCTTTTTACCATTTGGCACCCAATCACCTCTAACCATAACGAAGTAATCCGAGACAGTAGCATTCAATTTCTTAAACATTTTAGGATCCCACACACAAAGAATCCCACCCGAATTACCAACAGACGCACTATATACATAATCAAACGCAAAATTTCCCCAACATCTTTTAATGCAAAACACTTCGATAGACTCCATTTTTGTTTCTTGCAAAGCTAAAAAATTCACCTTATTAGATGCACATATCTCCTTAACCCAATCTTTTTTGGCCTTTTGGGCAAGGCCTTGAATATTTAGCGACAAAAAATTCATCTAAAAACTTCAATATCTCCTTGTAATTCAATGATCTGTTCCATATTTTTCATGCAACCCTCCATGTTGTAACCCATTGTTTGTCCAACCTTAAATAACTCATCTATCAAAAGCAATATTGATCCACCTGAATGAGGAATTTCGGACTTCTTAAAATGGCATGAACATACAGATTCTTCTACATCATTTTTGGAATTTTGCTTCGCATCTACATTCTTTTCTCCAATGTGTACTTCTTCCTGAACACTACTTTCCATTACATTCTCATTGCTGCCATGTAAAGGTTCTCCACTATCAACTTTATTGTCTCTTGGTGTGAAGCCTGAAGGATATTTTAAAGAGACATCAGGGTTGGAATCTTTAGTATTACCATCACGCTTTTTATTCAGTAAATCATAAATATTAAACGGATCTTCTGATTGCGTTTTGTTTTTCCCAACCGAAGCTTCTTCATCATAATGATTATTTGGTACCTCATCAAACTTTGTATCAGGAACCACATTCCCCTCACTATCACCTTCCAAATCCTCTACATTTTTTACATTACTTACATTTAATTCATCATCTTCTAATTCTTCATCCGATTCATTTTCCACCTCATCCTCTTCCACAAAGTCTGGAACCCAACCAGGTACTTCTTTAGCTCTAACCCAGACCACCTTGCCTCGGTAAATAACTTTAAAAGACTCAAAGATGTTTGTAGAAACTTTAGTATTAATGCAAATTCTTTTACTGTGAAAATACCCATCCTGCTTGTCATCCATATCAAGTAAAACACCCCATTTTGAAGCAACACGCTTAAATGTGTTTTCAGACCACATCTTTAATGGCAAACTTTCAATCTCCACCCATGTAACTCTTCCATCAATAATAAAATCATCCGACACATGTTGAATCTGAGAAAACCAAGAACCAACACCCACATTGGCCTGAAAACTTTTCATAGTCTCATCTGACTGAAACTCAACCATCACCCAATATCCTCCCATGTATCTAATTTTGATGTTACTGAATCCTTCGTTACCCAAAACCACCTTCAAATTCGCTAAAGATGCAAAATCTTTCACCTTACTCATCAAACAAAGGGAATAATCTTTTTGATTCAAACAAGAATCATCAAGCACCAGTGCTGGATTGATGTCCGAACTCTCCTTCACCTTTTGGACTTCTTTGACAACATGCGCATAGGAGTATGACAAACCCTTACCCCCATTATCAGTATGCTCAATTCCAGTATTACTCCTTTTCACTCCATTATCATTATTAAGATTGTTATATTTATTCAAAGGCTCTCTATGAAACCTAGGAATATTAGCATGAATTTTGTAACGTCCAACCCACACCGTACAAAGGTTGTTTACCAAACGTGTCACATCAAAGACCTTGATAAAACGTACAAAACTAAATCTTTTAACTGCTTTCGATCTTCTGTTAGGAATGTATGCATCAACGACATACCCATATTGCTTGCAAGTATTCCACAAATCCTTGGCCAAAAACTGATCAGGAAAATTAGTAACAAACACGGATGTGGATATCTTCTGAATATCATCCTCCTTGGATCGATAGCTCCCCATATTCCAGACAGAACAAAAGATTGAAGAAAACGAAATAAAAAGATGTGAAAAAATTAAAATTGGGGCTTGTAAAATTTGGGGATATCTTCATCAAGGGTCTGCCCTCGATTTTGTTTGAAGATTCTCGATCCAGTTTGAGCGTACGGCTTCCTCCCGCTCCAATTGTGGGGGCGTATTAGTCAATATATTTACATATCTATTAGTTAGTATTTGTATTAAGCCCATATGTATTCTTGTAGGCCTACCCCATATGTTAGCTCTAGAATTCTCTATGTAATCTCATATATACGGTTGTTTTGATGAATGCAAACCAAGGAATTCAAACCTTCCAATAGCAAGTACTGATGCGAGTCATCACCTTTTCAGTTGATAAAAATTTGCAACATTGTTTCTTAAAAAAAATTGTTTATCTCTTACCTAAAGTAAAAATATTTAATGCACTCATCACCTAACCATTAAATGCTTAACACGTGTAAAGTAGATGCTTTAAGAAAACCATAATTCTCTGATATAAAAGAGAATGTTTGTAGTTGATTAGATGTATCTATTTCAATAAATGTGACACACATTTTAGAGAGCATTTACTACTCAAGTTGAACTTGGTCGTTGAATGTTTAGTAAGTAAGAAAGTTCATACTTAAACACACAAAGTTTGTGTTTAAGTTAAAGAATATGACACTAAATTGTCAATCAACTAATATTATTATTCCACAAATTTTATTTGTAAATTCTTGGATTCATCGAAATAAGAATTTGAACGTTGAAAATATATTGTGTAAATTTGTTTAAATACTGCAAGTTTACTTGTTCTTACAAACACAGTTTTAAACTCACATATGTGTTATGGGAAATGGTTGGGTAACTTTAATTGGTTATTATTTGCAACTATTTTAAAGGAACAACAATACGTAAGAGATACGCATACACCAATACCTCTATACGGATGGTAGAGACACTGCCGCATAATTATTGAAAATATTGGGATAACTACTTCACATAACTAATAATATGCTTACTTTATTCATTATTTGACACCTAGAATGCACTATTTTTCAATTTTTACATATACCATTGATCTTGGCGCATGTATCAAGATCCTCATTAGTCATAAAATTAAAAGAATTGATTTATGTCTTGCTTTACTTGTCCAGTGAGTGTGGAAAAAATAAAAAATAAAAAAAAAAAATGAAAATCAACTCCCTAAAATTAAGCACAGACTGTTTAGGGATAATTACTAAAATAGCCAAGTTGACTAATCGTTGGGCATTTTTGACCTTAGAAAAAAAAATCCCGCTTTTGACCAGTTGCCCAACGCAACTTTTAAGGGGGGGGGGACACGTGTCGCGCCCATGGGACGCCAAATGTCCAAGGTTGCCCAAAATTTGACAAAGTTGCCCAAAAAATCGCCATATGTCGCCCCAAAAAATCGACACGTGTCCAAGGTTGACCAATCGTTGGGTATTTTTGACCTTAGAAAAAAAAATCCCGCTTTTGACCAGTTGCCCAACGCAACTTTTAAGGGGGGGGGNTTAAGTTGCGTTGGGCAACTGGTCAAAAGGGAATTTTTTTTTTCTAAGGTCAAAAATGCCCAATGATTGGGCAACTTAGCCATTTTAGTAATTATCCCTACTATTTAAGTATGCCAATCACTGCCCCATAATTATATGTCAAAATAAAAGAAACGAAAAAAAATGTATATAAAGAAGAAAACAACCAATACATGGTCATATGAGTAAACGCATACCAGTATATAAAGCATTGCGTTATTATTTATTTGCATATTTTTGTGGTGCAAAAATGACTCAAACAACACCCAATCACAAACTCACTGTCTCTGGTTGGGCTGCTCATGATTCAGCAGGTGTGATCACACCCTACACATTCAAGAGAAGGTATATATATCTTAATTTCTTGTAATATTATAAGTTTCCTTCTTCAGTTTTTGCATTCGAAGATGAAATTTGATTTTGTTTACTATTTGTAGAGTGAATGGAGTTAATGACGTTTCGATCAAAATCTTGTACTGTGGGATTTGTCATACCGATATTCACCATATCAAAGATGATTGGGGTATCACTAGATACCCCGTCGTTCCTGGGTAAATCTCCTTCTCTAGGTTTCAGTTTTATATACGACAATGCTTGCGTTTATATATAAGATCTCGTCACTTAATTCAGTGTGTAAGGTGAAGCTTGTCAAACAGGGATGAGACCAGAATACAAAGTCATCGGGTGCATTTGGGGAAAATCTAATAAAAGTTCAATATAGATCTCATATTTGTCATAGATCTAATGAACCAATCTTAACCATTCATTTTTTTGATCAAAACAAAAAAAATAAACTTTCACCCTTTTTTTAAAAGTTAAATATCTCACAAACCGTTTATCGTTACGCGAAAAAAATCATACCATCGCGACGAGAATTAAATTATCTTTCTATAGATATGCACTTATATATACTTTCGATGAAATTTTTTTTTCAACATTTCCGCTCAGAAAAATCACACGTGATTCGTAAAAATCACACGTGATTTTTAAAAATCACATGTGATTTGATTTTTACAAATCACATGTGATTTTTACAAATCACATGTGATTTTTACGAATCACGTGTGATTTTTTTGAACGAAAATTTTGAAAAAAAAAATTCGACGAAAGTATAGAGAAGTGCATATCTATGGATAGATAATTTAATTCTCGTCGCGATGGTGTATTTTTTGTAGCTTAAAGATTTACCGTTTGCAAGATATGTTGTTTTAAAAAAAAAGTGAAAAATAAGTNCGTCGTACATTGGCGGTTCAATAAGTAAGCGACGATTAAACGATCATGAGCATCATAACGATCTATACTTACGATGCTTCTTGTAATTCACAAACTTTCAACTTTTAATTTATTCTTAATGAACAACGTCTCACTTTTTAAAAATGACAAGTTTATACTATTAACTTCTCTTTTTCCGATAAGTCTATGAACATAAATGATTCGGAGTCCATTTGAAAAATGTGGAATAAGAAAAATTTTGTTTGAGTTGTACAGAAATCAAGAAAGATGTTGTTAGAAGTTGCGAATAAAAATGATAGGGTATGAGGGTATTTATAGGTAATAAAATGATAAAATTTATAATTTAAAATACTTTTTATTTATAAGTAAATAAAAGAGTAAACTGCAAAATACATCCCTGTGGTTTACACCTTTTGCCACCTTACATCCCTGTCAAAAATTACATCCCTCGTTAGCCAAACGTTTGCCACCCTACATCCCTCGTTAACATTAAGGACTAACGGTGTAAATAATTTCTCCGTTATCTCTTAACGAGATAGATAATTTTACACCGTCAGCCTTCAGGAAGATTATTAAAAAATGGTTAATCTATCTTTCAATGAAAGATAAGATTTGAATTAATTTCAAAAGTGAAAGATTTTTGCTAGTTGTCAAATTCAATTTTATAAAACATTTTATTTAAAATGGAGTTAAATAAATTTGATATGAATGTTTATAAAAGTATGCAAAAGTTTATAAAATGATGCAAGATTTTTCATGCATTATGTATGATAAAAATATCTTTGATCATTAAGCAAGTTTTAGAGATTCACATTCATATCTTAAGTGATTTGTGGCAAAGGATAACTATTTCTAAAACATGTTTACGTAAACTTTTAGGTAACACGCTTTTATATTTGTCATTAACAAAACATAGAAAAATAGTTAACAAGAAATAACGTTTTCACTAGGGGTGTTCAAAAAATCTGAGAAACCGACGAATCGAGCCGATTCGCTCAATCCGAAACTGCAAAAATCTAATAACCGAATAAACTGAAACCGAGAAAACCCGAAACTGGAAAAACCCACTTATCACAGTTTTGTTTCGGTTTTTTACTTTCAGTCATCCACGGTTACCCGAACCGAACCATGTATAATATACATGTAAGTTTCAACACACTATTCATAAAACTGTACAAGTATTAACTATATTATTGCATTATTTTTATCATATAACGCATTTTTACTTACCTAATGTGATCATTTATTAACGTCCATGCATTACATATGATTGAATGAACGTCAAAAATTAAATTGAATGTTTTTATTGCGACGTAACAACTTTATTATGACTCTAATCTCTTCGGTGTTATTTAATTTTACTACAACGACATATTACATCTAATTTATGTTATTCTTTGTCCAATTCGATTCGATCAATTTTTTAGAATGGATATCCATGACCCGAACCGCGGGTGACCGCTCATTCCGAGTACTCGCACTTTTAGCATGTTGTTTCGGATAATAAAATGAACTTCCCGCCCTGCGATAAATAGTTAACATCTCCAACCGAGCTAAACCGCCCCGTGAACCCCCTAGTTCTCACGCGATATTTGTATTAACAACGTCAATCGAAAACTTGGTAATTGATTGAAAACATGTTGGATATGATATAACTCAAACATTATTTATTTTTGGCATTATCATATTGGCAATTCAACAAGTTCAAGATTTTCTCTGATGTCAGACCATCTATATTGCAACATCATTACCCGGTTTTTGTTTTGTATTAATAGTTTTCTTTTAAAACATATTTGTATTAATAGTTGGAATTGCTCATAATTAATTGTTTCAACATCTACTTTAAATTTTTCAACATTTCACTTTCTTAACTTTTCACTTTAACCATTTTTGTTTTATAGATAGTATAGATAAACAAATTAAGAAACGGTGCATCGGCTCTCTTGCAGGTATAATCGAGTAACCCTACTTGACTATAAAGCACAAATTAAAATGACTCAAATTAATATTTTTATTTTCATGCTAAAGCTCGATTAATCAACTCTATCAATTTTCATATCCCGGCCCTTTCTTTTGTGTTTGTCTTTTCGCTATCTATTGTTTGACTCTTGTTCTTCGCAACTTCGCAGCTGATGTGAGCTGCCAGTAAGTTTTTAGTATGTCCATGGATAAATTTTAAATTTTGAAGATTATCCTGTAATTAACAAGCAAATATTGACTTATCGCAATTTGACAACAATGGAAGAGATATCGGGCTAGTAGCACAATGAAAAAATCTAATTTATTTACACTTCGTAGGTTCAAAACAGGTGTAGCACGTGCTACGCCCGCCACCATGGTAGATCCACCCCTGTGTTACAGTGTCTGTGATGGTGTCATATGCATTCTAATTCCACAGAATATTAGTATATAGACTCAAAGTTATATAATCTAACAAAGTGTGATCTTTCACCAATTTTATTTAACAAAGTAGACTTTCAAAAAGCCTAGGATTCAGTAAGTTGGAAGTATTTGGATTATGTGCTAAATCAATTTGGTTTTGGGGAGAAATGGAGGGGATGGATTAGCGAATGTTTACATTCGGCTTGAACATCTATCCTTGTAAATGGTAGTCCAACGGCAGAATTTTCTATCAAACGAGGGTTACGGCAAGAAGACCCGCTATCGTCGTTCCCATTTATTCTTATTAAGGAGGGACTTCACATTGCCGTAAGGGATTCAGTCCAAGGGAAGTTACTAAGTCGTGGGTGATCCAAGCTTACATCTTTCACATTTTTTTTATGCCGACGATGTTGTTATGGTGTCAGAATGGAGTCGTGCAGAGATGGTGAACATTATATGGGTTCTGAATGATTTTTACTTAGTATCGTGCCTAAAGATAAACATTCGTAAATCCAACCCTTACGGCATTGGGGTAACGACGGAGGAGACTCGAGATATGGCTCGGCTCACAGGATGTTCAGCAGGTACGTTACCTTTCATGTATTATTTAGGTCTTCCAATTGGATCTAGTATGACATATACATCTAATTGGCAAGTTATGGTCGATAAGTTAAAAAATAGATTATCATTTTGGAAGGCTAATCTTTTATCCATAGAAGGAAGATTGTTGTTGTTAAAAGCAGTTTTGAGAAGTGTTGGTATATATTATATGTCAAATTTTAAAGTGCCAGAATCCATCCTAGATTTGTTAGAAAGATTAAGGGTCTTTTGGGGTGGTGATCAACATGTGAAAAAAGATGGTATGGATCAAATGGGAGAATGTTTTGGCATCTTTAGAAAAAGGGGGTTCTGGAGTTGGAAGTTTGAAAGCCTTCAATCTTGCACTGTTACAAAAATGAAGGTGGAGGCTTGTTACTAATCCAAATACGTTATGGGTAAAATTAATTAAATCCGTTCATGGGGAAGAAGCGGGTCTAGCCTCTATAGGATGTAAAAATTACGGTTTGTGGTCTAAGATCGTTGGTTCGATTAATCATTTACATTATAGTGATATTTTTCCAAAAGGGATGTTAGAGATGTAAAGTGGGGTGTGGATCAATTGTTAGATTTTGGAAAGACACTTGGCTCGGAGAGGCTCCTATTTGTGTTCGTTATAACAGATTGTTTCGCTTGGGTTTGAACGAGAATTACTTGCTTAATGAGAGATTAGTTAACGATGATTGGTCTTAGCATTGGAGACATCCTTTTGACAGGTGGTCGGACCAGCGCGATGTTAGACATGTTACTGGCCGAAGTAGTTGATAGAACAACCCTATTAGGCACAGATTCATGGCATTGGCATATCGGCAAAGATGGGTGTTTACGGTAGGGGATACGAGAAAGTATATAGACGATCTCATTCTTCCATCCTTGGAAGTATCTACAAGGTGATGTAAATCCTTGCCTTGGAAGTTGAACATTTTTATTTGGCGTTACGTTTGGACAAATTACTTCACCATTTGAATTTGTTTCGAAGAGGTATGGACATTCAGTCGATTTTGTGCCCTGTGTGCAATGGCGGAATGGAATCCAAAGATCATCTATTTTTCTCATGCGAAGTAGCATCATCTCTGTGGAGGTTGGTTCAGATATGGTATGATATTCACATTCCTTTGATGTATATTTTAGCGGATTAAAGTGACTTACGCCATCAAGAAGATAAATCAATCGTATTATAATTATAAAGCAACATGAAAAAGAAAAACTTATCTCATGATCGGTTGAACCGTCAAAATCAAATGTGCAAGGCACCTCTTATAATTTAACAAAGTGTGATCTTTCACCAATTTAATTTAACAAAGTAGCCTTTCTAAATCATTCCCTTTTTATTACCATATCATAAAAATGGGAACTTTGAAACACATGGACCCAAACATCATTCTTTCCACGTACATACCTTTATTTGAAAAACAACAAAACAAATAAATAAAACATTACAACCCATAAATGGATATGTTTGTTTTATTAAATTTACTTCTTTGGAGCAAGTCTTGACTTAACTTTTTCTACGAGTTTGGTTCCAACTTGGAATGCTTTTGTCAAAACAACATCTTCCACAGTGGGAGATGACGCAAACAAAGCGTTCGCTACCCTTTGGGTGCCCGGAAGCTGGCTATTAAATGCTGCAATAACGGCAGCAGGAACTTTTCCATTGTTTATCTGAAAATGAATTAAGCCTCTTGGAAATGTAAAGATTTCGCCAACTTTGATGGTCTTGGAAAAAAGTTTGTTATCTGTTGTTATGAAGCCGACATCTAATTCACCCTCTAGCACAAACACGATCTCAGTGGCTCGTGGGTGAGTATGTGGTGGGTTAATACCGCCAGGTGCATAATCAATGCGAGCCATAGATACGCCCAAGGTGTTTAACCCATTGATTTGTTGAACGGAGGCTGAAGACACAGTTGCACCAAATGTGTTGTTGGTGAGCGCGGGTTTTGCTAGCCCCGCAAAGAAGAAATCATCTGATGATATGTTGCTTTTGCAGGCAAATCCATTCATCTTTACACCTGTTTTCCAAACAATAATTATTCATCGAACATTGAATCATCATTGAAACCTAAACAATGGCTTATGGTATAAAATTAATAACAATGTTTAGAAATAAGCAATTGGTTATGATAACCTTTTTTATTCAACAAATTAACTATAAATCTCAATTAGATAAACTAATGAAAGATTCGTTATATTCCATTGTCATCTCACTTTGAGTTCCAAAATATTGTATAATAGTAAGTCATAGAATTTATTTAAAGGTAAAAAATGATTAATATATTCATCCATATCCTTCAAGATCTAAACTCACTATTTAAAAAATGATTAATATATAATAATGTCAACCCAATCACCATTGATTTGGTCAAGAAATGAATGCCAACCCAATATATACGGAGAAAACCCATAAACAAAGAAAAAACATTGCAACAAATGACTTGGCGGGCATTGGAATAAATAGGTATATTCACTTGGACATTTCTTCCATTATTTGACCAAGAACTTTTGATGAGCCATTGCTTAAAATTGAGCACAAAGATTTTAACATTTTTCAAAAACTAGAATGGTTTTGCTCTTAATTAATTTTACCTGAATCATAACTATAACTATATATCAACTCCGGATGTGCATGTCTTCAATTTTTATTTATTCAATTTAACCTAATATCAATTTTGACGTAACATAAAGCCCTGTGTAGTTTTCTACAAAACGTTAACCGTCCCTAAGCCTAGCTAGCGCAAAAGACAATATATGGAAGAGCATTGCTAAAGCCTCCTACAATATACTCTTACTAATCCTCCTACACATACAACAATATTATATATATATTTTTTTCACTAATTCTATTTCTGCAGCCAAGCTGTCAATTCTGACACTTGTCAGGATCGTGTGAGTAGGAGGGTAAGTAAAAGCAATTTGTAGGAGGAAATATTAGTGGAGTTAATGTTCAAGTTGACTTAAGTGGCCGTTCAGGAGATATAGTCTAATGTATTTAAGTTATATATAGGCATCTTATATTGCATGAGTTGGTGTAAAAAAAAGTTATTGGATCAGTTTGTGTAGGTCAAATTGTTTAAAGATCATAGATATCCAGAGAAGAACATGAAATACCTGAAGCAAGATCCGCAACGCAGACATCTTGAAGCAAGTCAGGATCTGCTGACACGAAAGAAGCCAAAAAGATGGTCATCATCATGCCAATTACCAAACGACAATCATTAGTAGCCATAATAGAGCTTGATATAATTAATAGAGAAAAGATGAGGAAAGTGGGTTTGAGTGGAAAGATAAATAATGGTGGTTGTGTTGTATTTATAGTGGGTTGAGAGGGAAGACATTTTGCCAGCAATTTAGCTTGTAGCTGGTCCCCTTCAATTACTTAAACTTTAAAGATCTGTGTCTTATTTTGATTGACTTCATTGAATTTAGCATACTTGTTAAGATCTGTGTCTTAAACTTTAAAGATCTGTGTCTTATTTTGATTGACTTCATTGAATTTAGCATACTTGTTAAGATCCCGATTTTACTATACTACAAAGCAAACACGATTCGATCTATGTAGGAACTTTGCAATCGTTTGATCTCAATAGGATACAGATCTTGATTATAAGATCGTAAGATCTCCATCTGGTCTGATTTTATTTTACTCGAATCACAAGCTAAAATACTAAAAATACATACATACATACATACACACACACACACACATCATATATATATATATATATATATATATATATATATATATATATATATATATATATATATATATATATATATATATATATATATATATATATATATATATATATATATATATATATATATATATATAGGGGGGCTTTATTTTCAGAACCCTGTTAAGTGCGGGAACTGCGAGAACTCCAACACCTCTACCAGTGAACACACAACAACCATCATCATCTCTCACTCACAACTATGTGCAACAACCATACGTTTCACAACCCACACCTCTATATCAACAATCATTCTACCCACAACTTATATATATATAAAGACCAAACAATAATCACACCTTCTAAGAGCAATAACATGTTAACTCCCTTTTTTTGTGTCCCGTCAGCGCCACATCATTTCATCACCAAAAAACACCCCGTAATCATACATCAAATAACACCACATTTTGGACTCATTTTTTTTTAAATTACAATTTACAAATTCTACCCTCAACAATTTCAATCATTAAACAATCTAATACTTCATTAATAAAATTAAACATTACAATACGAAATAAAAAACGTTAAAAAAATAATTAAAAAAAACGCGACATAAAAAATTACGAAAAAAAATACGAAATGAAAAATAATAAAATACAATAAGAANAACAACATGTTAACTCCCTTTTTCTGTGCCACGTCAGCGCCACATTATTTTAACACCAAATAATATAACACCAAAAAACACCCCGTAATCATAACATCAAATAACACCACATTTTGGGACCCATCTTTTTTAAAATTACAATTTACAAATTCTACCCTCAACAATTTCAATCATTAAACAATCTAAAACTTCATTAATAAAATTAAACATTACAATACTAAATAAAAAACGTTAAAAAAAAAATAATTAAAAAAAATAAAAATATACGCGACATAAAATATTAGGAAAAAAATACGAAATGAAAAATAATAAAATACAATAAGAAAATAAATTAAACTATTCGGTTGGCGGTTGTGGCAAATTAAATTTTTCGGCGATTTTCTTCTTTTCCAATTCGATCCAATACGCAGCGGCCGGATCCATCTCATTCGTTTTTATAGCGAGAAATTTAAATTCCTCCAAACGCATCATCATCTCGTCTTTCACTCTAGCCGCCACGTACGCCGCTTGGGCCGCTTCCCGTCTAAGTCGAAGCTCGGATGACATAGCTTCCAAATTGCTTGACGCACTTCCCCCGGTGCTAGTCGAGGTATCAGACTTTTGTTTTTTTCCGGTGCGTGGTTTCCCGGCCGGACGTGGTCGTGCAACATCACCAAATAGCTCATGGTTGCTTTGACTGGAAACGTCTCCGGTTAAGTCAATCGGTACCGGCGCGTCCCATTTTGGACACGCCTTCAAAATTAACCACGCTTCCTCTTGAGCAAATGAAACACCTTTATGCTCGTCACGATAGATTTTTCTAGCATGCGTCATATTATCCACTTCATTTTCACCACTTTTTTCCATACATTTAGCATGTTTGTAAACCGCTAGAAACTTTTGGCAATTTGCGTTCAACGTATGCCACTTGCTTGTTAGCATATCCTTGTTACGAACTTGAAAATTTAACCGGTTGAACTCGTTCATAACCCGATACCAAAACGTGATGCCCTTTTGAGAAGCTACAACATTCTTATCCTCGGAAACGGCCACGTAACACTTGGCAAGTAAAAGTTCCTCATCCGGTGTCCAACGTAACGTAGTACCACTCACGTCGGGATTTTTTTCATCATACACCTCGGGTTCTTTGGCTTTTTTGACATTCGTTTACCTCCACGTTCGTGTTTTCGTGGAGACGTAGCTTCGGGGTCGACAGACGCCGATTGTGAGGATTGGGTTTGTGGTGGTGTTTGTGTTTGTTGCTCGTTTGCGTTTTGTAGGAAATTTTTGTTGCCACATGAACATCAATTGTTGTTGTTGCTTGGTTGTCAAATTAATGGGTTAGGATTTGAAGAAGATCCGGCGTTCGGGTAACATTTCCAAAACCCATTAAGTTCAAAAAACTTGGATCGTCACGTCCCGACATTTTTTTTTATGAGAATAAAAGTATATGAGTTGTTTTTTTTATTGACGAGAATAGAAGTATAGGGTGTGGGTATTTATAAGGATTAAAAAAAATAAATAAATAAAATAAAAAAAATAAAAAAATTGTCAAATTATTTTGAAATATAACCGTTTGAAAATAACGGCTACTTTTTATTTTTATTTTTATTTTTTTTTTAAATCTCAACTAGCCGTTGAATAATAAGTTGAGGGGGTGATGTGATTTTTTTTTTAATTAAGTGTGTGTTACAACGCACGTTGCTAGTCTAACGCAAGTTTCAACGCAATGCTAACGTGCTCCAACTCGGTATGGTAAACGCCCAACAACGGTGTTAATATTGCTCCATGTAGGACGAAATGGCGTTGGTGCGTTATTGCTCCCTGCTCTAAGTTTACTAACGACCGATAACTTTTCAAACTGCAAAGTTCTTGAAAAAGCCATCGTAACAGGGAACGTGTCATTTTCAAAGGAGAAGAAACAATTTACACCACACATAAGTTGCTTATTTGTTTTAAGAAATACAGTACATATTAAGCCAAATTGAATCTATATGAGGTATCACTTGTAAACCTTAGATTGTATGTATAGTGCATTAGTGATTGCATGGTCATATATCCGAGTGTTTCCTCCCTGACGTAGTCATAGATAAAATAAATTCTGGATAAAAGTTTGTAACAAATTGTTAAAAAGTTACGATGCCGATCAATATTTATATACTCCTCATATTTAGATGACTTACATTCACCATATATTAGATGACTAATGCATAAAACTTTGTTGCATTGAATGTACATTTCTCGCTCCTCATATTTAGATGACTTACATTCACCATATATTATAGAGTCGAATGTTTTGACATGTCATAAGGACATAAGGTACAAACTTGATACTACTTTTCATATAGTTGACTTACGTTTGGCTCTAATTGATCATACATTTATGCACGTCAACATAGTTTGGTATTGTTAAAAAATATGTATATTCCAAATTGCATGGTTGTGAAGTTTTGTGCCACTAATTTTTAATTACATGTGAACTGTCATCGACTGGCCGAGAATGGAGATGAAGTCAAATGATTTCGTTCTCATAGATTAAGGTAAATGTTTTTTGGCACACCAAAAGTTGATAGAATTGCCACGTACTACGTTGCCAATGCCTTATTAATGATCATTAGTTAGTCATTTGCGTTCCCGTCAGTTGTGATCAAATAGATGTTGGCGTTTATCATAATGTTTTCTTGCACACCGCCACCAATTGAGCCACTTTTTTTAATTTGTATGTTATTGTCAATAGATGGTGATTTGTATGTATGTAGATAAACAATGTACACGATAATAAACATGCGTAAGTATTTCATATAAGATTGAGTGTAGTGTGGTATTTAAAAGAATATCTAATGAACTACAAGGACCTAGTTTCACTACTTAGTTAATATAGGGACTTGTTATGTAAATTTCTTAATTTTCTGTTAATAACGGTTAGGAGTCAGTATATAAACTCCTTCCCTCTCTCATTTGTATAACAACTTTTATGATGAAATAATAAATCCTTCATAATTCTATATGGTATCAGAGCCTTGAAGCTCGATCAAAACCCTAAATCCCCAAATTAAACTTCACATCATAAACCCTAATTTCCCTGAATCGATCACAATGATCTTGATTCTGTACAATTGAATTGTGTTCTTGATTGATTTTAATGGTCAATTGAGTTGTTAGCACGGTTAATTCAGTTAGAAGTTAGTTTTGAAGTTTTCTTGAAAAATGACGTCATCAATGGCGAATCCACCAATACCACCTGCTAATCCATCACCATCTGTTGTAAACACCATCAATGATCCTCTTTACATTGCTAGTTCTGATCACCCAGGCATGGCGTTAACAAATACACAGTTTAATGGTTCTAATTTCCATGGTTGGAGTAGAAATGTTAAAATGGCTTTGGGAGCAAAGTTGAAGTTGGGGTTTATTGATGGTTCTTGTGCTAAACCTAATGCAGATGATGTTGATGTTCAAAGGTGGATAAGATGTGATTACATGGTTACTTGCTGGATACTGAATTCTATGGTCAATGAACTATCAGATGCTTTTCTTTATTCTCAGTCTGCATGTGAATTGTGGAAAGAAATTGCAGAAAGATATGGACAGAGCAATGGACCATTGATTTACCAGTTGGAAAGGGAGTTGAGTCAGATAACACAAGGTAATCTTACAATTGCTGCATATTTTAATAAGCTCAAGAAGTGTTGGGATGAGTTACAAAATCTAAATGGTTTGCCTACTTGTAACTGTGGTAAGATGCTAGAGTGTACATGTGCAGTAATTGAAAAGTTTGTTGAAAGGGATAGTAATTCCAAGTTAATCCAGTTTTTGATGAAGTTGAGTGATGGATACGAAAATGTCAGAAGCCAAATCTTGGCCATGGATCCATTGCCAACTGTAAATAAGGCCTATTATATTGTTCAACAGATTGAAAAGCAGAAACAAGTTACTAACAATGTGTTTGAACCAACTGCTTTCTTTGCTAATATGAATAATAAAGGGGGTAATTTTGTGAAGAAAGATGGTAAGAATACTAGAGGTGATTTGAGGAATGAGGTGAAAAGGGTATGCACTCATTGTAATCAAGAAGGGCATACTGTGGATCAATGTTTTGAAAAGATTGGTTATCCTGATTGGTATAAAGGGAAAAAGGCAAAGAAGTATGGAAAACTTGCAGCTCATGTTAATTCTGGTTTTGATGAGCATTTCCATGGAGAGTCTCCTTTTGATATGGGCAGTGAAAATGAGGTGGGGCTTGGTCAAAATGGTGGAATTGATCAAAAGTTAGTTGCAGCTGTGTGCCAAGAAATGATGAGAATGTTTAAGGGGAAAAATGTTATGGAGGAAAGAAACTATGGCAGTACCTCACATGCAGGTATAATGTGCCTTTTCACTGCATCTTTTGCCTTATTTTGTCATCCTTGCATGGACATTAAGTTAGATTGGATTAATGATACAGGGGCATCTGATCATATGACACCTAACAAAAGCCTGTTTATCTCAACCAAAACCCTTCCTAAGCCAATCATTGTTAATCTGCCAGATGGCACTTTCAAAACAGTTACCATAGTAGGAGAAGTTCAATTGACACCTAATTTGATTCTCACTGATGTGTTTTATGTGCCTGAATTTCAATTGAACCTACTTTCAGTTGGAAAATTGATTCAAACCAATAATCTCACAGCTCATTTCTATCCCAATGATTTCATGTTTCAGGACCCTACAACTAAAGAGATTGTAGCTGTTGGTAAAGGTTCAAGATGCCTTTACATCTGCAAACCAACTATTGACAAAGCTGCATTCTCTGATAGTGTTTCTGAATTCAAAACCTCTCACCAAAATACTTTTCCTACTGTTTGTTTCAATAAAACTGCTTTTAGCAATTCTGTGTACAAACATTCTGTAGATGTTAGTACTTTTCATGCCAGACTTGGTCATAGTTCTATCTCAAAATTGCTTCATATTCCTGTTTGTGACTCAATGGATTTGAAGAATTTCACTTGTGAATGTTGCTTGTTATCTAAAAGTCATAGATTGCCTTTCCAATTAAGTCAAAATAGGTCTGAGATAGCTTTTGAATTGCTACACATGGACTTATGGGGTCCTTATAAGAAAGCAGCTTTGAATGGGGCTCATTATTTTTTCACCATTGTGGATGATCACACAAGAGCCACATGGACTTATCTGGTTCACAACAAAAGCCAAATCCCTACACTTATCAGCTCTTTTTTGACTTACATAGAGAACCATTTTCAGGCCAAACCTAAGTTCATTAGGTCAGATAATGGGACAGAAATAGTGAATAGTGAGTGTAGTGCATTGTTTCAACAAAAGGGAATTTTGCATCAGAAGTCTATTGCTTATACCCCACAACAAAATGGAGTTGTAGAAAGGAAGCATAGACATTTGTTAGACACTGCAAGGTCTATTAGACTTCATGCTAGTTTGCCTATACAGTTTTGGGGTGATTGTGTTTTAGCAGCCACATACCTCATTAACAAAATGCCCATGAAGAAACTGAGTTGGAAGTCACCATATGAAGTTTTGTATCACAAACCACCTGATTATGGCAACTTAAGAGTTATTGGATGCTTGAGTTATGCAGCTGTGGTAAAACCTCATAAAGATAAGTTTGAAAACAGGGGAGTCAAATGTGTTCTGCTAGGCTATCCACAAAATCAAAAGGGGTACAAGCTGTACAATATGGTAACTAAGGAAGTGTTTTTAAGCAGAGATGTGATTTTTGATGAAGCAGTCTTTCCATTTAAAGAAAACATTCCTACACCTTATACTAGTACTCCAAATTTACCTAGTTTTGGTGATTTACCATTTGATGAAGAGATTTTGCCTATGCCAAACACTGCAGAAACACCTACACCTATAATACATAACACACCAGATCCAAATACACCTAATCCCACAACACATAATCCACCAGATCAAAATGCACCTACCCAAGGACCTTCAGTTAATGTTCAAAGAAACAATGGGCCCACACATACCAGGAAATCAAGTAGACAGTCTTCTAAACCAAGCTGGCTTAAAGACTTTATCACTCCACACAGAGCAAATGCTGTCACAACTGTTAAATATCCTTTGTTTGGTCCTGATGCTTTCAAAGGTATTCCACAATCTCACATTGCTTTCTTAGCAAATGCTATGGGTGTTAAAGATCCAACTACTTATGAAGAAGCAAAGACAAAACCTGGTTGGAAAACAGCTATGGACAAAGAAATCAAAGCATTGGAAGATAATGATACATGGACACCCACTGATTTACCTCCTGGTCATAAACCAATAACCTCAAAATGGGTGTATAAAACTAAATACAAAGCTGATGGTTCTGAGGACAAGAAGAAAGCAAGATTGGTTGTCAGAGGTTTCAATCAACAAGAAGGTTTGGATTATAAACATACTTTTTCACCTGTTGCAAAATTAGCTACAGTAAGAGTCCTAATTGCTTTAGCTACAGCTAAGCAATGGCCTTTGCATCAACTTGATGTGAATAATGCCTTTTTACATGGATACATTGATGAAGAAGTATACATGTTGCCACCTCAAGGGTATGATAAAGTTGCACCAGGTCAAGTTTGCAAGTTAAACAGGTCATTATATGGGCTCAAACAAGCTTCTAGACAATGGAATACTGAACTTACCAAGTTTCTAGTTGGTTTGGGTTATGTTCAGTCTAAACATGATTATTCATTGTTTGTTAAGAAGACAACTGACACTTTCACCACAGCTTTGGTATATGTTGATGACATATTGGTTACTGGAGATTCAGAGGTAGAAATTGTGAATCTTAAGCAGGCACTTGACAAGAAGTTCACCATTAAAGATTTGGGGTTGGCTAAATATTTCTTGGGAATTGAAATTTGCTGCACACCAAATGGTACTCATCTGAATCAGAGGAAGTATATAGTGGATTTATTGTCTGATATTGGTCTTACAGCTGCCAAACCTACTGAATTTCCTTTGCCTACTGAGCTGAAGTTATCTTTGGAGAAAGGTACACCATTGAAAGACCCAAGTGCATATAGGAAGTTGGTAGGCAGATTACTTTATCTAACCATGACAAGACCAGACATATCCTATGCAGTTCAACATTTAAGTCAATTTGTCTCAGCTCCTAAGGATCCTCATATGCAAGCTGCTATGCACTTGTTGAGATACTTAAAAGGGACAGTGTCAAAAGGTCTATTCTACCCTATTCAACCACATCTGCAGATCACTGGTTTCACAGATGCAGATTGGGCAGCTTGTCTCATGACTAGAAGGTCTCTAACAGGATATTGTATATTTCTTGGTCACTCATTGGTGTCATGGAAAACTAAGAAGCAATTAACTGTGAGCAGATCATCCACTGAGGCAGAGTATAGAGCAATGGCTGCCACCACATGTGAACTACTTTGGTTAAGTTACTTACTCCAGGATCTACAAATCAAGGTCAAGCTTCCAATTACACTCTTCTGTGACAATAAAGCAGCACAACAAATTGCAGCAAACCCATGCTTTCATGACAGAACAAAACATTTGGAAATAGACTGTCATTTTACAAGAGATAAAGTGCAAGATGGTTTCTTACAGACAGCCTATATTCCTACTCATCTACAGCTTGCAGATATCATGACCAAAGCATTGGGAAAAGTTCAGCATTCATTTCTAAGTGACAAGTTGGGAATTTCAGATTCTCCAACTTGAGGGGAGGCTAATGAACTACAAGGACCTAGTTTCACTACTTAGTTAATATAGGGACTTGTTATGTAAATATCTTAATTTTCTGTTATAATGGTTAGGAGTCAGTATATAAACTCCTTCCCTCTCTCATTTGTATAACAACTTTATGATGAAATAATAAATCCTTCATAATTCTATAATCCTAAACACAATTATGAAAATATATCAGGTTGAAGAGTTCTCATTTTCTATTGACATTTAATGATGCAGATGGAGAATCTGAAACACTTGAAAATTCCATTCAAGGAGATATACTCAGCCACCAATGGTTTTGTTGATAAGTGCATGATCGGATGGGGTGGTTTTGGAGGCGTGTACACAGCAGAACTCTTCCACGTCGATGCAAGAAAGTATGTCGGAAAGAAAGAATCTCTTGTTGAAGTCTATGGCTACCCAAGAAGAAAAGGCAAAGTTGCTCTTAAGAGGAGAGAAATTACGTCTGGTCAAGGAAGGAACGAATTCTGGAAAGAAATCGACGTGCTTTCTGGATTAAATCATCAAAATATAATATCTCTTGTTGGGTTTTGTTATGAATATGGTGAAATGATCATTATTTATGATTATGCCTCGAATGGAAGCTTTGAAAAGTACATCCAAAACGTTCAAAACCTTAAATGGGAACAACGTCTTCAAATTTGTATCGACGCGGCCCAAGGTCTCAATTATCTTCACAACCATCACATAATACATCGTGATGTGAAGAGCGGAAACATTCTGTTGGGTGGTAGTTTGGAAGGCATAATAGGTGACGTTGGCTTGTCTATCACTATTAACAGTGCAGATTCTCAGCTTAAAGTTAATCCAGCAGGCACCCCTGGTTATATTGATCCAAAATATTACACCACAGGTATATTGACTAAACAGTCTGATATGTACTCTTTCGGTGTGGTGTTACTGGAGATGTTGCGTGGGGAATTTGTGAAACGTCCGGCCAAAGATAATCTCCGAGCTATTCTAGTTGAGAAGGCGGAACAACATTTAACAAGCAACCAACCATACCACATTATTGGTGACTATTTAAGAAAACATCTTGAGGATGGAAAATTCTTGGATTCAGTCAAAACATTTGCAACGATAACTCATGATTGCTTGCATAGTACTGATGGTGATGATACTCATCGCCTCACAATGGCTGGTGTCATGAAAGCGCTAAAGAAAGCATTGACAGTTCATGTAAGTCATTAATACTTTTATGACCGTTTGTAAGTCTCTCATGCTTGATGTTATGTTTTAATTTCTTAAAAAGGCCTTCTACCAAAATTAATGTCATTTAGTGACTTGGAAAAAGTGTCAAAGTCTAAACAATGTCACTAAAATTTTAAAAATAATTCTAAAGAATCGAAGACTTTCTTTTAATACAAAAAACATAGGTGCAAGACAAACATCACAAAAGGTCTGATAACCAGACCATTTTCTAGAACCATCAAAACTCTACAGTACTTCAAATTGAGAAGATGGCCCAGGAGTTCATAACCACTTGACACACTGATATAATACTGCCCGTAGTAGTACCCCCTTCATACGTGAAGTGGTGTGACCACACGTCAACCTTATTACGGAGGGGGTGAACAGCGCATGAAGGGAAACAGTTCGCACTGTTTGGTCGTGTAGACCAGCAAACAAAAAGAAAAGGTTTTGTGTATGTGTGCGAGTGTGTTGTTTGGTATATTAGTGTTTAAAGTGGTTAATGAAAGTGTTAACCACTATGGGGTTTTCGTCGTTGGTTGGTGTTTTACATGACCACACCACCACCATACCACACCGTTACTACTAAGTCTAAAACTGAGTCAGAAAAATGTCAAGGTGTTTTATAAAAGGATAAAAATTCAGGCCTACATATAGTAAAAGAGTGTGGGAATAGATTTTTGACCTTTTCGCATTTTTTTTCTTTTCAAATATAGTGTCACCAAAACTGTGACCTTTCACCTAACCTATTCAATATTATGTCGTTATTTTACTCATGGATTGTTCATAGATCAGAATACTTATTGCTTCCTAACGTATTTTGTATCATAATAATTTCACAGTCAATAGGGTCGGAACCATTTTCGCTTGAGGATATCAAGTCTGCCACAAACCACTTCAGCAAGGAACATGTTATTGGGAGTGGAGCATCAGGCAAGATATACAAAGGAGAACTCTCATTTTCTAAAAAATCTATACCAGTAGCTGTGAAGAGGCTTGGTAGGGCGTGTTCTTATGAAGAAGGTGCATTCTTAAAAGCGGTTGTAAAGCTTTCTCGTTATGTCCATGAGAACATCATTACCCTTCGAGGCTTTTGTGAAGAAGATGATGAAAAGATCATTATTATGGATCATGCAAGTAACACGAGTCTAGACAGGCACCTAGATAAGTCAATTCTTACATGGGGGATCCGACTGAAGATATCTATAGGGGCTGCAAAAGGGCTAAATCACATTCATTCTTTCGAAGAAGACCAGAATACAGTCCATGGAGACATGAAGAGCAGCAACATTTTACTAGATCATAACTGGAAAACTAGCTTATCTGATTTTATCATATCTAAAACCCATGGAACCAAAGGCTATCTCGATCCACAATACTTTTCAAGCAGCTCAACAAAAGAGACTGATGTTTATTCATTTGGTGTCGTTTTGTTTGAAATATTATCAGGAAAACTGGCAATTGAAAAGGCCGAAAAGTATTCTCACCACACACTTCGTCAGATCATTAATAATGAATGGGAAAGGTATGCAGAAGATGGGGCTGAAGATAAGGAATTTGTGTTCCTTGCTTGGATGGCTGCACGCTGCTTTGAGAAGAATAAACTAGAAGCACTAATCTTTGATAATCTAACGGAACAAACTGATGCAAAGTCTATTGAGGTTGTTTCAAGAGTTGCTTACCAATGTTTGCATAAAGCTCAAGAAGAACGCCCAAAAATGGCATTGGTTATACAGGAACTTGAGAAAGCCTTGAACATCCATGTAAGCTTTACAAAAGTAGAAAAAATATTTTTAATCAAAAAAAAAGGAGCACTAACAATACATGCACGTGTTAATATTGAAAGGCAGTTATGTGTCCTGTTTGGGTAACTTTTATCATGAGTTTTTGAGTTGATACATGACAAGGGTAGCTTTATAAATTACCAAGGATACTTATATATGTAGAATTTCACCTTATCTATTATATTTCTATAGTTTCAAAGTTAANTAGTATTTTATTAGTTAGATAAATATAATTAGTATTTAAGTAATAGATAGTGTTTAATTAAACTAAGGATTAGTATCTTGTTCTACAAGAATAGTATTAGGATGTCTTTTATTATAAATAGATGATTAAGGCTGTAATTCTTATTATGTGGAATGAATATTAAGTATTGATTTGTTAATCAAATGGGGAGTCGGTTTCATTCAACATAATAAGAATTACAGCCTTAATCATCTATTTATAATAAAAGACATCCTAATACTATTCTTGTAGAACAAGATACTAATCCTTACTTTAATTAAACACTATCTATTACTTAAATACTAATTATATTTATCTAACTAATAAAATACTAGTAATCTCTTATATAATAAAACAAAACCCCTAGTGGGTACTTTGTCATTTTGAAAAAAAAGAATATTTCCTTATTAGGTAATATGTTAATTATTATTTAATTTATAAGTTTTTAAATTCGTTTTGTTGATATACTATACAAGTAGAAGATAAATACAAAAAATATAGATAAGATTTAAATGATTATCTTTAATAAAAAAAAACTACAATTAAAAATCATAAATCAAACAAAATAAAAATTAAATTATTTGTTTTTTAATAAATAAAAATATATCATTCAAAATTTTTAAAAAAAAACCCGCGCGTGCGCGGGTATTATAACTAGTATTATAATAATAGAATATGATAGTCTAGGGGTCATATCAACATGTTAATATAGAATTTCACCTTATCTATTATATTTCTAGAGTTTGAAAGTTAACTGAAAATATTATGAAAATGTTCTTCTTGTGATACACACAGTTAGAGTGGGAATTTAAGCAAAAGCTGCCTAAAGATAACGAGAATATTATGAAGATGATAGAACAACCGGAGACTCAAGAAATCACAAAGAAGGACATTTATTCCATTTTCTCTCCAGGAATCTGCCTTAACAGTGGAAAAGTGGTGATTAAATCTCTTTATAATCTCGTTTTTTACATCTTTAAATTAAATTCCATACTGTACATATAATTTTTGCTTTGAATTTTAATCTTACAGTGGTTATCACTAAACAAGGATGGAAAAGCGAAAGAAATGATATCAGCAACAATGTTCTCTTACGAGAAATGTTGGTCTTCTAAGTGGAAAGTTTTAGAGAACTCTAGGTCATCTCCTCTGTCATATTTTTATTAAAATATTTCAATCGATTTTTTCCATTTAACCTCCAATTTGTTAAACTTTTTCACATTTTTCCAACAACTTTTTTTTTGTTCATCAGAAATCATTTTTACACTTTCTGTGAAATTTTACATGGTTCTCACCTTATATACAGACAGTGTCGTGATGAAATATATTTACCAGCTAATATGTTAAAAATTTGTACAGGTTTGGAACAGTCGCAAAGATATCAAATACTCAAAATCTCAAAATCCCAATCGAAATAAAAACTCAGTTTTTATCTTTGGGGATCATATATGGAGCTTNTTCAAAATTTTTAAAAAAAAACCCGCGCGTGCGCGGGTATTATAACTAGTATTATAATAATAGAATATGATAGTCTAGGGGTCATATCAACATGTTAATATAGAATTTCACCTTATCTATTATATTTCTAGAGTTTGAAAGTTAACTGAAAATATTATGAAAATGTTCTTCTTGTGATACACACAGTTAGAGTGGGAATTTAAGCAAAAGCTGCCTAAAGATAACGAGAATATTATGAAGATGATAGAACAACCGGAGACTCAAGAAATCACAAAGAAGGACATTTATTCCATTTTCTCTCCAGGAATCTGCCTTAACAGTGGAAAAGTGGTGATTAAATCTCTTTATAATCTCGTTTTTTACATCTTTAAATTAAATTCCATACTGTACATATAATTTTTGCTTTGAATTTTAATCTTACAGTGGTTATCACTAAACAAGGATGGAAAAGCGAAAGAAATGATATCAGCAACAATGTTCTCTTACGAGAAATGTTGGTCTTCTAAGTGGAAAGTTTTAGAGAACTCTAGGTCATCTCCTCTGTCATATTTTTATTAAAATATTTCAATCGATTTTTTCCATTTAACCTCCAATTTGTTAAACTTTTTCACATTTTTCCAACAACTTTTTTTTTGTTCATCAGAAATCATTTTTACACTTTCTGTGAAATTTTACATGGTTCTCACCTTATATACAGACAGTGTCGTGATGAAATATATTTACCAGCTAATATGTTAAAAATTTGTACAGGTTTGGAACAGTCGCAAAGATATCAAATACTCAAAATCTCAAAATCCCAATCGAAATAAAAACTCAGTTTTTATCTTTGGGGATCATATATGGAGCTTACCTGGTGTTTAAATTTTGTGATCCAAAAATGGTTTCAAGTAAACCATATGTGGACTTAAAATACAAAACAGCGAGTGGAGAGTTAAACTCATATATTGCAGAGTGGAGGGATGGTGAGTGGATGATAATTGAGTTGTGCCGCTTTAGGAGTGATAATCAAATTATTGATTTTAAAGTTCAGCTGGAGAGCTTTTGCGGACATCCTTGTGGCAATGGTCCCATCTTTATAGATGGCATCGAGTTTCGACCCATTGATAATGTAAGTCCAAACAATATATGTATGTATGTTCCTATTGTGTTTAGATAGTTAAAAAAAATAGAATAAAAAAGTTCCATTCACACATATAACATAGTCGATTTCTCGTTCCTCATATTTACTTTTGGTTTTGTCATTTTTCTTAATCACTTTGATACGCATATGAGCTAGAATTGCTAATCAAAACTCGTTACAAAAATGTACTCTTTTGACACAAGGAGGCTCTGTGTCTGTATAACATTTCCATAATAATTATTTATATCCATAAAAGTTAGCTTCCGTCTATTATAAAAGTTTAAACGAGACACGCATACTCACTCTCCACATTGGCATATGGTCATTCGATTTTATAGGCTGCTCATGAAGAGAGTGTGGATAGATCAATAAATGCAGATTCAAGCATTAACTGGGACCAACAATTGTTGAGCGATTTTCAAGAAATAATAAAGGGGTCGCAGTATAATGTGCTAACTATGACCAAACAAGAGCTTGACAAGCTTCTCTCAACTGGAGTACTTATTGACAATGGGGAAAAGGTTTTTCTTTTCCAGATTTCATCTTCTATTCATATTTTATAATTGTTAGTCCCTGTGGTTAATTAGGTATTAACGGATTTGCTACTTTATGATAAACAGCTCTTTTCGCTAAGCAAAATGAACAGCAAGAAATGTCATATGCTACCAGCAAAGGCAGTAATAAACAAATCGCTGAATGCAAAATATTCCAAATGCCAACCTTCAGCAACGACTAGGTTCGTTTTGTAGTTTAATGTTTGTAAAGTTATAAAGTGTACAGGCTTGCACGTGCGTGCACACACACACATATACACAATATGATTCAACAAGCTTTATTAAACTGAAGATTTTATGTATAACTGCAGATTTAAAGAGGTCATCAAGCTTCAACGCCACCAAGCATTTAGTATTAACTGCAATATTGAAACTAAACTGCTGTCCCCAGATACGGCCTATGCATGTTATCTCGTGTTCCAACTTCCTAAAAACAGCGAGGGACTCAAGTGTCCGGTGAAAGCACGGGATCTACTCAACAAGAATAACAAAGAAAGCACAATTATTTATCTTAAAGCCCCAGAACCCGTTGATTTATACAGAGATAAGAGAGTTCCAGATCGCAGAGAAGATGGCTGGATGGAGGTTAGGGTCTGGGAATTTGTCTATAATAACGAGATTAAAGACATTCCCATGGAACTGAAACTGGCATGTCTTGGAGGAACTATGCTGGGCCTAACTGTGTGTGGCATCGACTTTCGGCCATTATAGAACATAAGACTGAATCATTTGTGGAAATTGAGATTTTATTTCAACTTCAGTATGTAAAGTGTTGGGAATGACTAATGAGATCGGCAAATTGAGATGTTGTATCTAATTGAATGTCACCACTTTAAGTTATAATTGAGATTTTGTTGGAAGCCATTCACTCGCCCACGAAATCCTCTTTCAAAAAGGTGCCTTGTCCTCTGACCGTCCTAAATCTATCAATATATGCAACATCTCCAGTTCCTCATATGGCCCTACTTGGCGGCTTCTTAGACGAAACCTTGCATCTGAGATCTTGCATCCGTATAGGATCAAGACGTACTCATGGGCTCGTAAGTGGGTCCTTCGTAACTTGATTGATAAACTCCAGGAGCAGCATCATGAGGCTGATGGGATCAAGGTGGTTGATCATTTTCAGTATGCTATGTTCAGCTTGTTGGTGTTGATGTGTTTTGGAGAGAAGTTTGATGAGGTTCGGATTAATGAGATTGCCAAGGCACAGCGCGATATGCTGCTGGTATCGGCGCGGTTTATGGTGCTCACAATGTACCCAAGGTTAGGGAATATATTGTTTAGAAACAGATGGAAAGAGTTTGAGAAATTGACTGGTGATAAAGAACGACTTTTAATTCCAATAATCAAATCTCGAATTGAATCAGCTGATTCCGACAAGGAGATTGTGGCCTATGTTGATACACTGGTGAATCTACAGCTCCCCGAAGACGAAGGTAATAATGGAAATGGTGGGAAGCTCACTTATAAAGAGATGGTAAGTATGTGTAGCGAGTTTCTTAATGCTGGTACAGACACCACCACTAGTGCTCTACAATGGATTATGGCTAATATCCTAAAGCATCCTCACATTCAGAGTAAGCTATACGATGAAATTATCTCTGTTGTTGGACGACCACCAAAAATACCGAAAAAGGGGGTGGAGTTAGAATCAGTTATAAACGAAGAGGACTTACAGAAAATGACGTATCTGAAAGCAGTGGTTTTGGAAGCGCTGAGGAGACACCCACCTCTGCATTTCGTGCTGCCTCATAAAACCACAAAGGATGTAGAGGTAAAAGGGTACATGATTCCGCTGGGTGCAACTGTCAATTTCATGGTGGCTGAGATGGGTATGGATCCAACGGTGTGGGATGATCCGATGGAGTTCAAGTCAGAGAGGTTTATGTCAAATGATGCTAGTAATGGTGTGTTTGATATAAGTGGAAGTAAAGGAATTAAGATGATGCCGTTTGGTGCGGGAAGAAGGATATGTCCTGGCTCTGATTTGGCTTTGCTTCATTTGGAATATTTTGTTGCAAATTTGATATGGTATTTTGAATGAAGTGTTCCTGATGGTTATTGTGTTGATCTCTCTGAGAAAGTTGAGTTCACTGTTGCCATGAAGAACCCTCTGCATGCACAAATTTCATTAAGGGCCGAAACTTTAATTACTTGAGTCGATATAGACATTACCATCAATATGTTAAACATGTACAAAAATAAGAAGCCTACTTTAATCTGCATGTTTGAATTACTGTAACGGTGATTCGTATTTGTTTGGTTAGTGTCTTATTTTGTTCATTGGGTATGTATTTGTGTTTTTGTCTCATCCTCTTTTTAATTAACTTGATTACTTGAGGTGGGATGCCATTTATTTTGTATGTTGTTCTCTTTTGGGGTTCTAATAAATTGTTGCCTTTCTAAAAAAAAAAATATACTACTCGATTTTTATATCAGTCAACTGCTATGTACTTTTAATGTTCACACAGCATAAGTATATTCATAGTTACAGTAAGTGAACATGGTCAACTACTGTGAAATCTGATGTCTGGTGTGCTGTTTCTGACTAATGGTGGGTTTGTGCCACGAGTACTACCAGCGATTGACTGTTTTAGTCGCAGAATAAAGCCTCGGGTATGAGGTAAAGCATGCAAAATCGACCCGTTTGATCTTTTGCCCAGTTTGATCTTCTTTATAAAAATCTAACCCGTCCCTAATGTCACATATATGTTCCTTATTCATACTTAATAATTTTCATATATCTCATACAAGTCCCTTCAAAGCTTGATGTTCAAGATCTCTTACTTTTGGACCATGTTTGTAAGCAATAACACCATCGATTCCCTACGTTAGAATCAGACTGAAATAAAGACAGAATGACGGTTTTCTTGCCTCTGGTTCCATTACATAACTTGTAACTGGGTGAACACTTGGATGTTAGAAAGACCCGATTAGAATCTATGGAAAAACATGTCGTTGCCAATAAACACATGAATGAAATAGTACATCTGTATAGTCCATATAAAGATGAAAACTCTTGGCATGGATACATGAAGGATATAGGACATATATGTTGATGCCATAACCTAAAGTTGCAAAAGAACCTAGGGAAGTTCGAGGCTGGCTCAGCTACCTTATGCAGTTACGCTAAGTTCTAGCTAAAGCTGATTATTCAAAAGCCGTAACAATACATGCTAGAAGATGATTTAAGATCGGCTTGAACTCAGATCGTTGACACAGTTTTGGTAATTTAGCACTTTAGCAGTTCCCTGATTTAAGAACGGCATGAGATAAATAAAAAAACGTTCATTCATGCTAAGATTATATTTGGTTATAGGAAAATTTCTTTAATTCTTTATCTTGATTTTTTACAAAGAAAAAGAGATTTTATCTCTAGAAGGTGTTGAAATTTTGAAAAATGTGTTTATATGATATTTTAAAAAAAATAAAAATGCAAGTAAAAGATATTGAGAAGTTTAAATAGTGTTTTTCATTTTTATAGTTACCATTTGAAACTTGAATTTCCCACTTTCGTTGAAAAACTTATCAAAATTTGCGACTAAACCAGTTTCTTATTTTTTTAGTTTTTTGTGAAAACTTTTTTGAAAGACTGCCTTATTTCTCATTAACTAAATATAACCTAAACATCTTTAGAAGAGAGGTGAGATGAAAAACCACACAAGTAAATCAAATTAGATGATTTAAAAGGAGAGTGTTGAGATGAAAAACAAAACGATAAATAATGCACAAGTCCTCTTAATTATGTTGAAAAGTCTATATATAATACTACTATTTACTCTTATTATTTTTTTCAATAAAAACAAAGCTCCCCAGCGATGTAGTCAAACCTTGTGAGTTGTGACTATATTTATGATTTTAAATTACAACTCCAATTTATTTCATGAATTCTATATACGACACATTTAGCACAAGCTTGAATTATTTGAAAGACGTTGTTAAATTACATGAGGGGAAAACGATTGGATATCTACTATCTGGCAATAAAATTTAATAATGTATTAGTTTTAAACAACCAACGCAAATTGAGTTTTAAACAAGTATACAAAACACTTGTACTTTTAAAGATAATTACAACATAAACCATTTTTCATGTTTTCCTCTTTCACAACCATAAAATCTAACTTATACATTTAAAGTCAGCAAGTTTGAGACTATCTTTTAAGTTTACATTTCGATCGTTAATTGATTTTTAGCAAGCTTAATTCGCATTTGTACATGATCAATAACATAGTCAAACGTAAAAGAGATAAGTATCTAAAAAGACCAAATAATAACACATATCATTTTAAAATTTGATATTACGTAGCAAAATAGTTGCCTAACCACGTAATTCTATATTAGCATTTGATAGAACAAATACAAAATTTAATATATCTCTATAGTTACATTAACGTGTTTTAGAACTTATAAATTTTGATTCAACAACTATCTTATCACACTTATAAATTTTAGAACAAATACATCTCCATAGTGATATGCAGTAGCTAGATGGTGAGTGCATAAAAGGTAATCTCCAACTGGCTCTATGATGGATGCAGTTGTGATATGAAGTATCTGTTTTTTGAAGAAGTATGAATCATCAGAGATATAGGGTAGATGTATCTGATATCGGGCAATGTTTCTTTTGTTGAATCTGTCTTTGGGTTTGTGCAAGTAGATAGTGTGATACTTATAATGTACATTTGGTTGATGATTAATACCTTTGCGCCCACACACACACACACACACAAAAACTTGTTTTAGAACTTATGTGATTAAGCTTATTGAAATACATAAATACTATCTTGAATAATGAGACACTAGAGTTCAAAGTGTTAGTTGTGAATTTGATCTTTACAAAAACGTTAAAGAACAGCTCATAGTTTAATTAGCATTTAAAAAATTTAACCCATCTTCATCTCCGGTGTACACCCGTTATATGAACGTCCCACCACTAACTTATTTACGGAAATCTTTTATCTTTCAATGGTTATTCATGTTCTCATATTTGTTACTATGATTTTTTTGTTTTCTTTATTGTAACTTTTGTATGTTTGGGTTGTAGTTGTTTGGTGTGAAATTCGATTTGTTTAGTCACCCTTAGTTTAAGAAAACTTCTTGTTCTTTTTGTAACCTTATGCTGAAAAATGGAGTTTTGTTTACATAAGCTGTTTGGTGAGATTGAAAAAAATGTGGCTCTCTCTTTTTGTTTTGATGTTTTTTATTTGGTTTGTTAGTGTATGTGAGGTATTTAGTGAGTTATATTTGTATAAAATGATTATTTTAATGAAAGGTTGGGGAAACTGTATTAAGTCCGAGGTCAATTTATTAAATACCCAAAAAATATACGTACATCATTGGCTCTATATCTCTCTATTGATATAAGTCAGAGGTCAATTTATCACTTTCGCATATGATCATAAAATGATAGGTGACATGACATAAAGATTATGTTTTATATAGAAATGAAATTTAATTCCAAATATTTTAACGTGAAAAAAGTGTATTATTAGAAAAGGTCCAAAATATAGCTTATTATAAATTTTCGGAGAAGTAATTCATTTGGGATAATAAGCAACATTTATTTGTACCCGATCCTATGTGACAAAGGTCTCGGATATCTAGAACTACACTGAATAGTGCAATCACACGATGGAATAGATAAGTAAGCTATATATGAAGTGCGAAAACAAGCCATTAATTTATTTTCTAAGGTAAACTTATAACATTGCACCACCCACTATGCATAATTGGCTTGTGACCTCCTAGCTTAGCTAATTATGCTGCACTATGGAGATAGCCGGCGCCATTAGTCTGCGCTTGAACAAGTTCCTGGATGTTGTTGGGAACGCACACGTCCGAGCCATTGAAGCATGGAGTGGCCAAGATCTTAAAGCTTGCTTCAGTAGGATGAGCACCATCCCAAAATAAGTATTCTTGAGGATTTGCACATGGTGGCCAAAAACTGTAACATGCTATATTAAGAAACAATTTTCCTGTTGTGCAACATGAGCTGCTAACATTGGTCATGCCTGCATAATGCACATAAAATTTGACATATGCTTGTCATGTTCGATATTATATGAAACTAATAAAAATGAAAATTAGTCCAAATAAACATTTATAGTTAACCAAAATTATTTCAAGTTTTTTTAGCATTTAATTGTCTACAACTTGATGTGTTACAATTTGTTCCTCATTCAGTTGTTAGGGCATGATGAGTATTCACAAGAATTATAATTATTCCCAATACCAAGTACCAGTGGCGAGTCTAGGAATATAATCAAGTGGGGTCAAAATATATTTGATAAATTTTTTGAAGGTTAAATAGTAAGAGAAAATTGACATTTTATTTTTTCAAGTCACTTGGCATAGTGTGACTCCGCCACTGATTTCCACAATATAGCATGTTACCCCACCATAAAATAAACCAATTTTGATGAAGGGTAACTTTACATATATTTTGGGATAATTTTAGACTGTTTTTGCAGTATTGCTCAAAAGATTTATAGTGCATTTGGTGTACCTAAATACTAATTGATAGATATTATAACTTAATTTTTTTATTAATAAAATAGTCAAATTCCTCTATTTTTGCTAGCATGTATATCCGACCTTATCATAAAAACTATAATTTTGATGTACACTCTTCACACTACGAAGTACTCCGTATTATCACTATTATACCTCACTATGTATTTAGTTGTTACAATACTAATTTTAAAACTTTTAAGTCAATGTTAGTTAGATTACTATAACAAAAAATTATCATCTTTTATAAAAAGAATTACTGTAAATTTCGAGATCTGAATGAAGGGACTACCCATTATAAAGGATTAAAGGCCAAGATATTTTAATTTTACGTACCATAATATGCAGGATGTTTAAATAGATGATCGGCAAGTGAGTAAAGTTTTCCCAGAGTGAAGTAGGAATCTGGGTAGGTGGAAGCCAAATTTTGTATCATGGGAGCAAGTCGATCGTTGAACTTTGTTGCATTGATATTTTTACCGTCATCACACCATGTCTCATCCTGACCATTATTCTTACGATAAACTGGAAGACAGCCAAGGGGACCAACTTCCAATATTACTAACTTTCTAGCTCCCAATTCATGTAATATCTGCATTAAATAGAGTAAAGAGTACGTAATTGTATATAAATTAATTCAAACAATATCAAAGAATGGAGGGATGGTTAGTTCTCCGTCTTCGTTAAACATGACCGAGCAATTTGTAGATAGTGAGACTCAAACTTGTAACAACCAAGTCACAAGGTGAGTTCCCCACCATCTTCGTCAAACAAGTTTGATTAGATATATGTATATAATAGGTGTTAAACCCCACTGTTGAGCACATGTGAGTGTTCTACATTGGAGAAAAAAAAAGAGAGAACAAAACCATTTTTTATAAGCTTGAGAGTTACTCCTCCCATTGCCAAATGGTACCGGTTTTGGAATGGAACCTCCTTTGGCCTTATAAGTAGACCAAACTCTCATCCTAGTTACAAATGGGAATTATATGATTGCATGGACGGACCCACATGGGAGCCGGGTGTGGCACGGGCCACACCCAATTTTAGATCACGAAGTGTTAATTTTTTATAAAATGTGTCTTTTCTGGGCTCGTGCAACACCCAATTTTACTTAATAAATTCTTTATCGGGCAACTTTAGTACTCATGGTCATAAAAAAAAAATTGTGCAACACCCTCTCAAAAATCCTGGGTCCGTCCATTGTACGTAGTGTAGCTCGAGGTACCTCTAATTTATCTGATAATCTATCAATGAGGAGTTGTGCAAATTCTTCAGTATTATAATCCGGGGTTAGACCATTGAAATAGTTGAGGAGATAATCGTTGCTGCCTGCCCAGATGATTAATATGGAATTGGCTAAGTGTTGCGATAGCTCTGTTGGATTATCGAAAATTGGTTCCAACTCTTCTTTGATTGTTTTCTGGAAAAGGTTCAATTGTTCATCCATATTCAAGCAATCCTGCAAATTGAAAGTTAATTAACACTTTTAGTTGATGGGGCATGCAATAATATGGAATTCAATATATTATCAAAAGTTATAGGAAATAAGCAATTTTATTTGAAATTTTTTTCACGAAGTAAAAGTTCTAACGTAGTATGCCCTAGTTAATATTAGGGTTATCCTAAATAGCTCAATATAAAATGAAATTTAAATGTGTGTGTGTGTTTTTATTTTATTATTTTTTTTTATTTATTTATTTTTTATTTTTTTTTGTGAGTTGTTGAATGTTGATAGGCAAAATTTCGTATTATTTCCTCGGTTTTATATTGTTCAATCTATTTTGACTCTGCACGTTTTCAATGTAAATAATTAATAATATAATTTGACGTTATAAAAGTTAGATATTCTTAAATCGTGAATCAAACAAGACTACAAGTAGCTATGTTTTATACTATTCTTTATCTTAAAATAATTGAAAGATCAGAAATAGGAAAAACATTATGAAATGTACGTATGGAGGGTGTATATATATATCTTATTTAAAATAAACTATGATTTTATGAATCCATTACCGTGTTGTTCCCGGTTTGTGGCAATATCCCACAACCTGCTGATGCATAGCTGTATCCTGTTTATGATCTGCTTGTTCGACGATAAGCTGGAGGATATGGCAATCCTAGATAGCTAGCTACATACAACAAATTTTTTATAATAATTAATATGTCATATACAGTTGATTCACACAATATATATCTGAGCTAGCTAATATGTATGAAGTTATTTTTGGTTGACCAACAAAAAAACTTCATATAGAAGTACAAGTTTATGTATGTCATAGAAACAAGGAGAATAAAACGTATTGAATCAATATATTACACATGTGAATTCACTTTAATTATATTTTAGACTTATCAACGTGAGGGGAAAGGATAAGGAAATAAAATCCCACAAACTCTTAATATGACTTGAACACATAACATTGAACTCATAAGACTTAAATTTAACCACTAGGTCAAACTTTGTATATATTGTAAAAGGTACAATAATTTATTTTGAAGTTCGGCTTTCTGTATAACAAGAACATGAATAGACTATTTGTCACTCTCTGTGATAAATTTATTGGCAAATTAACGAGGAGAAGATTAGAATGTGAACATGTATTATGGAGTGAGTGTGTGAGAGAGAAAGACATATGAGTTGATTGGTCAAACGTAAATTTTAAAATTTCCTTTGACTTTTGATTAGTATTTCATTAATTGGAAGAAAGAGCTATAGGAAACCTACATCTTTTGACTGATAAATAGCGCGCGCATGACAAAGCATAATCTTCTATACGTTGCAATAAAAAAGATATGAATGAAGTATTAAAATAAATGGTTCGAGACTTTGTACCTATGATGTCTGCAAAAGTTACGCCATCGGTCCATCTTCCAGTTCTACCAGTGGGAAAGTTAATACCATAAGGTGGGTAACTAGCCGGAGAAAGCAAGGGATAGAGGCTGTTACCAGCATCTAATAATGAATCTCCAAAAACATATACAGCAGGAGCAAGAGGTTGAGAGCTACATTCTCTAGAGAATAATGGGGAGAATATTAACAAGGAAAGGATTATTGGCAGCATTGTAGTAAAAGTTAGTATATTTGATGAGTGAATTCACTTGAAATTGTGATTCATATATATAGAACAAGCTAGGGAGGCAAAACCAGAGAGAACAACTTCGATCTATGCATCAATAAAATTAATTAAAAACACTCCGTATGATTCACATGATACATATTTTATGTTGGCTTGATCTAATCTTTTCCTTTAGTGGTCTACCTAACACATTTACCAGAGAAATTGACTGTTATAAATTTACTCGGTAGCAAGGATTTAAATTAATACCCTTAATTAATTAATTTGCTCTAGTCTAAACTTACTAGAAATTTAATGATCATTTTTTTTATTTTGGATTTACATTGGCTGTTAATCTCGATCACAAGCTGAGGAGTATTCAACTTTTGCTCAATAAAGTTTCGAGTTAAGTCGAGTCACTCATTTCGAGTTGCCCATAAATTGGTCGTTAAATTTGTTCTTAAGAACCTCCATAGAACGATAATTAATTAATATCATGACCATGTCTTTTGTTTACATAAATACGAGAAACCTCTAATTGCATAATTATGAACTAATATTTGTATGGAATAATTAGGCCCAACAATCCCCAAGTATTTTAATTCAACTTTACAATCTCATAATTTCAAAGATGGAGCATCATCATCATTATCAATATTATGTTATTAATTATTTATTATTATTAAGAAGCATATTTATATTAGTAGTTCATAATATTAATATGATTTTAGAAATATTAAATTTATATATTATTATTATTTTATAAATATAATAATTGTTTGTATATCTTAATTATTACAATTATGAATATGTTTATTTTATTATTATTATCATTATTAATCTCAATTGAATTTAATTATATTTAATTCTGTTTAAGCCCATTTAGTTATGTTCAATTTAGGTTCCTTAATATATGTTCAATTGAGATCAATTCATTCGAAGAGAACATTGTCTTAGAATTTGATGTCAGGAATTATATTCGTTTAGCCAGCAATTAGATAATGGCGCTAATGTGTGCCATGGTGATTGTTATAGTGCCACAAGTTTATGCTAAAAGATACATTGTGGGTGGTAACAAGAGTTGGACTTCCAATGTTAATTACACTGTTTGGGCCAGTGATAAGCACTTTTACCTTGGCGATTGGCTTTGTAATTTCCTTCTCTTTCTCTTTCTATGTCTTACTGTCTTGTCTTTAGATTTGTTTGCCACTTGTGTTTGTAAATTTTTTTTATGTTTAGATCTGTTTTGTGTTAGTTTTAGTGTTTTAGTAGTTTTTTAGATCATATTATTATGTTGCTGTTTTTAGTTTGAATATTAATAAGGGGTAGTAAGTTTCAAAATTTTGTTTTGTTGCTTTTATGTATATTTGTGTGTGTTGGGTGAATAAATGCGATAGTACTGTTTAGTTATGAGGTGAGAGTGTAGCTTATTTTGTTGTAGCTTTTACCTTTGGGTTTTTACCCGCAGGTTTTGAGGTTGTGAGATTGAATCCTTATCGAATACCCGATTTCGGAGTAATTAGGCTGGATTTGACTTTTGTACTCAAAACTTGAAACTTATCACTTTTAAGGGGGTTGGGGATTAGTACTTTACTTTGAAATGGTAGCATTAAGCAAATTAGTTCAACGAATGTTATTCTTATACTTGAGATTTCTTATGTTGCTTTTTTATGGAAGTGATCTTTTTATTACTAAAAAATGAAGTGAAATACTAAAAAGAAATATGTTTTCGATGCTGAAATCTAGAAGATTGAGTAATGGTGCAGAAATCTAATGTGTCTAGGTTGAGATTGTGGAAATATAGGCAATAACTTATGCACCCAATGAATTAAACATGATATTAGTACCCTTTACTGTATTACGTTACCCCAATAAGTAGACTATGTTATATGGCCGAAGATATTGGGTGAAATTATTAATTACGTCTATAGGGTTTATTTCATATGACTAATGATGTGTTGGTCATGTACAATCTCCATCTGGCCTTTGGGGTAGCTAAAATTAGAAATTTAGCCATTTACATTTTTTTTAGAGATTAGAGTATGGAAGAATTGAAAATCGATACATAAACAATACTAGCTGAACGCGGTGTTTAGGATGTTGGACCTTAATGTTATAGAAGAAAAGAATAGAGTAGTTTAATGTATGTTTTATTTATGTATTTTGTAAGTAAGTAATAATCCGACCCATTGTATTGGGCTGGGTCATTAGGATAACGGTATAAACCATTTAGAATAGGGTTGTAACGTTTAGATTAATTGTCGGTTACATGAATCAGTATGCCTTTTGTTTAACAGTCATGTTGTTTCATTGGCATCGATTCATTAGTATATATAGGGCAAGAATTCTGTAAACAAATCATTCCATCAACACAATTCAGTAAATATATCGCTTTGTTAATTCTGTATAAACTTCTGCACCTTGTTTCTATCACAACACAACCATAAAGAACCTGTAAAACAAGAGATATCCAAGGGAAGATTGCAACAATTGGCATCAGAGATAAAGGTTAATCGATCCAGGAAAGAACGAAAGGAAAAGAAAGCAGATTTGATTCAACTTGAATCAATCAAAAGCAAGATAGAAAAAAAAAGGTTTTCTGCCTGGAAATCTATTTACCGAACCTGTTTGGAATCACGAATCAGAAGGAAGGAACGCATGTCTCCTGCTTTCTCTAATCAACCGGTTTTTCTTAATTCTTTCAACTTTTTTTATTTTTCTAAATACTCCATATAAATTAGGAAAAGTTTTGTTAAGATAGAAATTCTCATTAGCAAAAAAAACCCCCGGATTGATTAGAATAGAAAAAAAATCGATTTCCTTTTAGATTCATAGCAAGACAAGCGAATTCTTCAAAAATTCGTTTTTCACCAAATAGCAAGATAACTCGAACCCTTTGTGGTTCATAGCAAGATAACTCGAACCCTTTGTGGTTCATAGCAAGATAACTCGAACCCTTTGTGGTTCATAGCAAGAGAACCCGAATCCTTTGTGAATCATAGCAAGATTAGACATTTTTTTAGGTTCAAATAGCAAGAAAACCTGGTTAATAAATTGGCCAGTAGCAAGTAAGGGATTTGATCTTTTGATCAAACACAAGAAAACCAAAAACCATCTCGGTTCTGATTATAAGCAAGCAAGCAAGCATGGTAGAAGGAGACAAGAATGATAACACATCGAATAATACATCAGTTCGAGAACTAGGAAATGTTTCACTACAATGTCCAAAATTGACCGAAACAAACTACACGACATGGGCATTGATGATGGAGACAATATTGAAGGCATATGGCATATGGGAAATGATAGTTGCGAAAGACGGAATAGCAACAAATGAGAAGAAAGAAAACTCATCAAAGGCAATAATCTTCCAATCATTACCAGAAGATTTTTTAATGCAAGTTGCACAATACTCGACTGCAAAGGAAGTATGGGACTCAATCAAAGTCAAGCATATTGGGAGCCGATCTTGTTCAAAAGGCACGACTACAAACCTTGAGAAGTGAACTAGAGACGCTAAGGATAAAACCAAACGAAAAAGTAAGTAACTATGGAGGAAAGTTAAGTAGTATAAAGGCCAAGTTTAGAGGGCTAATTGGTGAAACTTTGGAAGATAAGGTGCTAGTAAGGAAACTACTTAACTCTGTTCGAAAGAAGTTTTTACCGATCGTGGCAACTATAGAACAATATCAAGACCTAGACGAAATGACGTTTGAAGAAGCCATTGGAAGGTTAACAGCCTATGAAGAACGAATCAAGAGTCAAGAAATACTAGAGGCAAATGATCAAGACAAGCTTCTCATGGCAANTTCCAATCATTACCAGAAGATTTTTTAATGCAAGTTGCACAATACTCGACTGCAAAGGAAGTATGGGACTCAATCAAAGTCAAGCATTTGGGAGCCGATCTTGTTCAAAAGGCACGACTACAAACCTTGAGAAGTGAACTAGAGACGCTAAGGATAAAACCAAACGAAAAAGTAAGTAACTATGGAGGAAAGTTAAGTAGTATAAAGGCCAAGTTTAAAGGGCTAATTGGTGAAACTTTGGAAGATAAGGTGCTAGTAAGGAAACTACTTAACTCTGTTCCAAAGAAGTTTTTACCGATCGTGGCAACTATAGAACAATATCAAGACCTAGACGAAATGACGTTTGAAGAAGCCATTGGAAGGTTAACAGCCTATGAAGAACGAATCTAGAGTCAAGAAATACTAGAGGCAAATGATCAAGACAAGCTTCTCATGGCAAGTTCAAACAACAAAACTTATGGTAAATGGCGAGGTAAAGATTTCAACAAAGAAGGCAAGGAAAGCATGAAATGGAAAAATAATTCGAATACGAGTCAAGGAACTAAAGACAAAAGCAAGCTCAGATGTTATGAATGTGGCAAGCATGGACACTTTGCAAGAGAATGCACGAAATGGAAATACAACAAGCAAGAAGAGTCGCATCTCATCTATGACACTGACACTGAACCAACATTGCTGTAAAGAAGACTCGATTGAAGTCTATAACATTAGGGGGTGAATGTCGGACCTTAACGTTATAGAAGAAAAGAATAGGGTAGTTTAGTGTATGTTTTAGTTATGTATTCTGTAAGTAATAATGCGACCCATTGTATTGGGCTGGGTCATTAGGATAACGGTATAAACCGTATAGAATAGGGTTGTAACGTTTAGATTAGTTGTCGATTACATGAATCAGTATGCCTTTTGTTTAATAGTCATGTTGTTTCACTGGCATCGATTCATTAGTATAGATAGGGCAAGAATTCTGTAAACAAATCATTCCATCAATACAATTCAGTAAATATATCGCTTTGTTAATTCTGTATAACTTCTGCACTTTGTTTCTATCACAACACAAAAGAAGCTGTGAAACAAGAGATATCCAAGGGAAGAATGCAACATGGGAGTGCTAAATTTTCTGAAACATGGTAATTCTTGGACCTCAACTATCAGCTTGTTATATACTCTATCAGTAATGGATAGTGAAATCCACGTTCAAAAGATCTTCCAAAATACATGCGATAGGAAAATTTCTTCGAAAAACAATTTTGCTACAGGCCCACTTCCTTGTATCATCTAAAGCCACAAAGGATTTGGTGGTTTTCGAGGCATCTAATAATCTGGGTATTAGTGGTTAAGGATGAGCAGATGAAGATTTGGCTGGAATATTGTGTGGCCTGGGAAAAACAGCCTGCCATNTATATACTCTATCAGTAATGGATAGTGAAATCCACGTTCAAAAGATCTTCCAAAATACATGCGATAGGAAAATTTCTTCGAAAAACAATTTTGCTACAGGCCCACTTCCTTGTATCATCTAAAGCCACAAAGGATTTGGTGGTTTTCGAGGCATCTAATAATCTGGGTATTAGTGGTTAAGGATGAGCAGATGAAGATTTGGCTGGAATATTGTGTGGCCTGGGAAAAACAGCCTGCCATAGTCAATTTGGCTAGAAACTGATATTGTAACTCATCAGGATTCACATACAAAATTAGTGTAGCAGACAATTTTCATAAAAGAATATTCATCATCTTAGGTAGGGATTGTAAAATTTCTATCTGACAACTTTATTGCCTAGTCATCTATCCATTTTTTTTTCATTTCCGTTGAAGTTATCAGAACTTGATAAACAAATCAAGTTTTTAGTACTTTTTTTTATGTAACACATAAGCTGCATCTTGTCTCCCCATGTGATTTATGTAACACTAAACAGATAACAGATAGAACCTCTAAATCTTTTTCGATAGAACCCCTAATCAATGATACAAGGACACTCTCATATGGAGGTTGAGGTTCTGTTTCGAAAACTTAGATACTTGGAGAAACTTACCAAAAACCATTCTTTAGATGANTTTTTTTTTTTTTTTTTTTTTTTTTTTTTTTTTTTTTTTTTTTTTTTTTTTTTTTTTTTTTTTTGTTTTTTTTTTTGAGCAAACTTCTCTATCTATTGTTAGTAGCTAGAAATTATAAGTTCTAACAAAATGGAGTATGTAATTATGGTTGTATACTTATATTCAATGCGTTTCAAAGTGTCCTGATTGTTTGAAGATTATGTTTCCTCATTTCCCTGCTTTCTTGTTGTGCAGCATAGCATTAGCATGTAATTAATTATACGAAGTAATTAACTTATTTTATTTCCTTTATGCCCTCAAGTTTTCGTGTATGACCGGAACTAGATGGATGTCCTTGAGGTTAATAAGACCAACTATGAAACCTGTAACACCGATCATCCTATGGCATGGGCGGAGCTATGTGAGGACTGGGGAGGGTCCCGGCCCCCTAGGTCTAAGCCCGTTAGTGTATTTATTTGCGATTTCATGTGTATTTCCGGAAAAAAATTTATTTCGGCCCTCCCATTTAATGTATTTCCCGAAAAAAATTTGTTTCGGCCCTCCCACGGAAATTTTTCTAGCTCCGCCGGCCTATGGTGGACTACAGGAGTTGGATGGGACGTGGTTCCACTCAACACGACGAGACACCGCTACTTTGTCAGTGGCAAAGCTTTCTGTTATGGTGGCATGAAGCTGTTTGTCCAGGTCGAGAAGCCTCCTCCACCGCCTAGAGCAGCCCCCGTTAAGAGTGGTGCTCCAAGGACTTCTTACAGAACCACCTTTGTTTTGCCACTAGCATTTGCCATTGGTGCTGTTTGGGATTCTTTCCTCCGGGTCATGGGCTGATCACATATTCAACCTCCAATGTTCTTCGTTTTATTGTAGAAGATAAATTATTGGGCAGCCAAAGGTTTTTTTTTTTTTTAATTTATTTTCCCTTAAGCTTCTTGAATCTGCACAACATGTTTTTGTTGAGTGCTCGATGGCAGCTTACCTTTGGAATATGATCTCAGTTTGGTGGGGTTTCAACAATTCCTGTCCACTTTGGCTAATTTAATCGGTTGGAGCGATACAACCACCCTAAGTCCCGCTATGAAGACTTGTTTTGATGCGGTTGTTCAAACTACTTTTTGGGTCATTTGGAGATACAGGAATCGTGTTTGCTTCGCCTTGAAACCTCCAAGGAAGGATACGTTATGCGAAGAAATCAAAGTATTATCTCACTCGTGGATTATTCATAGGATAAACACTCCGGTTCCCGGTTGGTTAGATTGGATAGTTAATCCTTATTCACTTGTAGCTTAACTGTATGTTCATTTTCTTTTTTCCTTTCTTTCCTCTAGCTTCTTGCTAGAGTGTTAATAAAATTGCCGTTCAAAAAAATAAAAATAAATAAAATAAAGTTTATTTACTGGATACACACACATATGAGTCAACTAACTTTATCACACTATAATTTATAAATACAGATTTGAAGAGGTTGTTGAGCTTCAACGCCACCAAGCATTTAGTATCAAATGCGATATTGAAACTAAAATGTTGTCCCCAGATACAGCCTATGCATGTTATCTTGTGTTCCAACTTCCAGAAAACAGTGAGGGACTCAAGTGTCCGGTGAAAGCACGGGATCTACTCAACAAGAACAACAAAGAAAGCACAATTATTTATCTTAAAGCCCCCCGTTGATTTATACAGAGATAAGAGAGTTCCAGAAAACAGAGAAGATGGCTGGATGCAGATTATAATCTGGGAATTTGTTTATAATAACGAGATCAAAGACAATTACATTCCCATGGAACTGAAACTGGCATGTCTTGGAGGAACTATGTCGGGCTTAATTATATGTGGCGTAGAGTTTCGACCCATATGAAACCGAAGGATGAATCTTTGTGGGAATTAAGTTCTTAAATCAATTTTTGTGTGTTGAGCAATAATGTATTTGACTGAAGGTCACCTGACATTGAAGTTTTTCATTCATATTGTTATTCCTATAGTTTAATTTTTTGTTTAAAAGTTCTTCAACTTCCAACATTGTTAAGAAGTAAAAAATCAGAGTATAAAAAGAGTGATAAATCCCATGAATCCGCAGTCAAATTTGTCCTCAACCACCAGTTACAGTCTTCAGTACATAGCATAGCCCCACGTCCTCAACTACCTTGTCACTACATTCATACACATAACATACATGTTCTTTTACAACAGGTATCAGTCAGATACCCAAATTGCCCCTCAACAATTAAATATAATCGTAGGGCTCAAAAAACTAATGCTACTAATATTATCTGAGAAAATGATTTAATTCTTGAGTACAAAGTTCTCCTAGAAGGATACTATTATTTTTGTTTACGATATGCCAGAAACCAAAAACACGAAATCCTGATAAATATATGGCACATATATAAAGGATTATATGATGAATATGAATATATAAAGGATTATACGATGAATATAAATATATGCGACCGAATGACAGAGCAATAAGCCTTGTGCAGTTTTTATGGCTGGATTAGAAGGTTAGATAATCTGCTCAAGAACAAACATGGGAAATCGGAATCTGCCGACAGATGGCAGAAATCCCTTGTAAACAAAATAGAGAGAAATAACATGAGATATCGGAATCTGCTGACAGATGGAGTCAATTTCCAGAAAGTTAGAATGTAATAAAGTAGAAAATGAAAAAAACTTTATTCAATCTTTTATAAGCCATCCTTCTCGAGCTGTTTGGTATCTTAATACAATGAATATTGAGATATCGGAATCTTCCGACAGATGGCAGACATCCCTTTTAAACAATAGAGCTAACCAATAGGAACGATGGAAGATGATCTTTGCCTAGGTAGTCCCTTAAGTGGTCTGATTAAAGACTTGAAATGAACTTCGTTGAGGCTGCGAGAATAGTAATATCAATAAGAGTCTTTATCGAGGTTGGATGGGCTTGTCGCTCACCCTTTAAAATCAACAAAGGAGGATTTTGAGCCAAAAATAACACCAAAAGATAACAATAACTGATAAACCAATCAACGAATAACACACTTAAACAGCACAACTGCTCTATTTTGGGTTCTGTTTCACATGCTAATTAATCAGTTGATTTTATCCCTGAAATCATAATTTACAATCATTTAACTTTGAAAAATGTTGCATCATTAAGATGCTTATCAGGAGGTCAAAAAATGGGCGAGGGTTGGTTATTGGTTAATGAGTCAATATGGTTGACGTTTGTTTAGAACTCTTTCACCAAGTAATGCAATCTCAACTAAAAATCAAAGAAATTGTATACTTTCTTTTAGACCCATGCATACTACACCTGTTTGGACCCATATTAAAAATCGTCCTCTTGCTGTATATATAATGTATCATTTCCACCCATTTGAATCTTAATGGAATTGACATACTTTAAAATGTGTATGCTATGTGATTTTAAAATTGATCATTCAAATTCTTTTTGAGCAACTAATTTAGTTTTGTTTTCACTTTGTGATTAAAATACACACAATATAACATTTAAGCAAACTTAATTAATTAGTAACTGTCTATCTGAGTCACATTGAAGCATTGAATCTTTTCTCACATAAAACTATAGCAGTTAAAGTATTTTTAACAGATTTACTAACTGATAAAAATTGTGTCAAAAAAACATATTGAAGGGTAAGATTTGGTCTAACGCCTCTGCATTGACGAAAAGTTTCCCACACAAAAGTGGCTTTACTGACTCAATTTACTTTTACTGACACCTTATTATTGGATGCAATGCCTATTGGAGGGTGACTGGTTTAGCATAGGAGGGATGAGGCCTTCCTTTGGTTGTTGTGTGACCTCGTGTGTAAGGATGTTGGCTTGATGAATAAAAGGATTCAATATGAGTGAACATAATGTAGTAGTTTACTGTTTGTTTTGAATGTAAGCTATTTGCATTCAATTTGGTAGCTATGGGACTGTCTTAGCACCATTTTGATTAGCATATGTTTGTAAATACTATTCCTGGATGAATGCTTCTCGAAAACCCAATATATTTTAATCATGAATTCCTCCGTGTAGTGGTAAATAAAGACACAATAGTTATCGTTTGTTTTGCGGAATAAGGATATGAAATAGCAAAAGATATCCTCTCAAAATTCATTTTTTTTCTTACTAGTTTTTTATTGCCAAATTCTAACTTCGGAGACCATTTTGGATATTCTCAACTGCCTATGACATTCCATCCAGAATTTGTCCTAAAATACAACTCACATAGCCAACACAGGTAACGATCCTGTGACAGCCAGTTTCGGTACAATCTATGCATCTCTGAAATGAAATATTTAACGTGTTTACACTGAAGATGTCACATTATGAGTTTTATTTGGTCACATTATGAGTTTTATTTATGTGCAGTGTGTATTTTGCTAATGTTCTGTAAGTATCTGTTGCGCATTCCTGATCGAATAGGTTTAGTACAGTGCATGTGCAAGTTAATCATGTGGTATTAAGTTGTTAATATGTGGAACTTCAAAAAGACATAGCATCTTTGATTAGCGACTTATCTACCTAAGGAGTGGCGTTTAGTTAAATTGGCATGTTGAGGTTATGAAACAGGTTGTAGACCTTTTCAAATTACATTATCATATCTTTACACATTGTCTTAGTTATGCTCATGTGTACATCCAATGCCTTTTCGCCTTTTAGTACAACGAGTTTTATAAGCCCGCGAGTTGCTGTCGGTTTAAAACACCGGTTTAAAACACACATTTCTTTTAAGCTGTCTTTTAAGTTGTGATGTTACAACTTTTAACAATATTATTTATTTGTTCAGTTAGCAATAGTTATAAGATAATAAGCATATATATGAGTTATTTTTGGTTAAAGTTAAAAACGAAACACCACACCCGAAATGGTTCGCGTGATTCTTTTATACGATTTACAGATACATATTGGGTTAGTTGAATGAATTTTGAGATGAAAGCATTTTCGTAACATTAAAATACAAAAAAAGGTTAGAAACAACATTAAAATTTGGGTATAACTTGGCTACAATTTTTGTAGCCAACTGACTACAATTCTTCACACAAAATACACAAACAATAAATCAGGGACCCACAGAAAAGAATCAGGGACCCACAAAATATAAAAGACCTATATTTAGAGCACAAAATTGTAGCTAATATATTCTCTTAAAATTTACCATATGTTTATTACATATTAAATTTTGATAAACATATAAACTACCTTTTTTTTTTTGTTTTTTTTTTTTTTTTTTTTTTTTTTTTTTTTTTT